>VDFB02004050.1:0-25870 GCA_007258455.2 Sequoia sempervirens | reverse complement strand
ATTTTAGCCACTAGAGAAAATGTTTCGTTATAATTTAGGCCTTCAACTTGGGAGAAGCTTATAGAAACTAATCTAGCTTTAAATTTGTTAACCTCATTAATTGCATTGAACTTAGTTTTATGCAACAATTTACATGAAACAAGATTCTTACCATGAGGTAAAGGAACTAGATCCCAAATTTGATTGGTAATTAATGTGTTATATTCTTCTTGCATAGCCTTTTCCCAATGAGGTTAATTTTTAGCTTGTTCACAAGTTTGAGGATCATTTGTATCCATAACTTTATACATCAAAGAACTATTGTAATATTTTTCTTTTCTAGCCTTAGAATAATCATGAACGCCATTTTCAGAAATACATACATCTCTAGCAACTTTAACTTTGTTAGTGGTAGGATAATAAACTCTATAAGCTTAGAATGTTCATCATATCCCAAAAAATGTGATAAGAAGATTTAGAATCTATTGTTTTTGTTTTTTGTTTAGGTTGATGAACATAAGCAATTGAGCCAAAGATTGTTAAATGCTTAAGATTAGGTTTCTCATTAGACCAATCCTATTCAAGAGTTATATTCTTTAAGGATTTAGTATGAATTTGACTAATGATATAAGTAGCACAAACATTGCTTCAACCATACATTTATAAGACATATTATTTGCACATAACATACATCTGGCTATTTCAACAATTGTTCTATGCTTCCTTTCCACTACACCATTTTGTTGAGGTGTATAGGGAATGGTCTAGATCATGTTTAACACCAAATGACTTTAAGTAACCATTGAAAGGATTATTCACATATTATTTACCATTATAAGTCTTGAGAATTTTGAGTTGAAAACTAGATTGTCTTTCAACAAATTTATGAAATTCAATAAAAGTATCAAAAACTTGATCCTTACTTTTAAGAAAACAGATCCACATTCTTCTAGAATAATCATCAACAAAATTAAGTGGATACCTTGATCCTTGGATGGAGTTATTCTCAATGGGACCCAAAAGGTATCTATTTAGTAGGTGCAACTTATGATGCTCCCTTCATACTTGACCTTGAGAAAAGGGCTCCATATGCATCTTACCACTCATGCAACATGTGCATGTTTCTTTTAGAAGGAACAATGCTAGGAAATCCTTCTACCATATTATATTTTTGCATCAAATAAATATTGTTATAATTTATATGACCAAGTATTTTATGTCAAACATGGAAACAAATCATAGATAGAAAAGCATATTTAGAATGAGAAAACTCATAAAATTTCAATAAATTATCATTATCTAAGTTATCATTAACAATGACTTTATGATTTTATTTTGGATCAATCAAATAACACATATCTTTGTGAAGTTTTATTTTGTAATCTTCAAAAAGGTTAGCTATTGAAATAAAATTAGTCTTTAATTCAAGAATATATAAAGTATCATGTAACTTAACATTAGGCACATTCACATCTTCGATTGCTTCTATTTGACAACTATGATTAATAGCAAGTTAAAGTGGAACATTAGACATCTTAGATTGCATGGATTCAAATACCTCTTTATGAGAAGTAACATGTTGAGATGCACTTGAATCAATAAACCATTCAAGAGGTTTCGACATATTATAACCAAAATTAAAAAAATTTCTAGATTGATTTGCATTGTTGTCAAACTTATAATTATTAGGTTTATTTATTTTATTTTTTTCCTCGAGTGATTTATCATTTTGTTTCTTGAAACACATGTTAGACCAATGACCATCTCGATCGTAATAATTACAATGATGCTTCTTAGAAGAGTTATTCTTTCTTTTTTGGTTGCTTGTGAGGTACCTCCAACCAAGCGTCTAATGATTCCCGACCAAAACCTTTGCCCCCAGCCTATTTTCGTCGAGTTAGTACAGGCAAGCCATGGAACTAGTCCCCCGAGTAGCCCGGTACCAAGAATAGACTCCTCCAATTAAATCCAAAATAAGAGTCAACCTCGACCTACATGGATGAACCCAGAAAGCCTTAGCCCAACCATACCGGTAATCGTTTAAGCACGGGCTTAACCCCAAGAGTTATTCTTTTTAGTATCATTAGTATTATTATGATGAGATTTATGATTATAATATTGTTTATTATTAAGCGTAAAGTTTTCTTATGATTTTTAGATATAAAAGCATGCTCACTATTTATAAGATTACCAATTGAGTCAATTTTTCTTCTTCTTGCCTTAATAAGTTTCAAAAATATCATAAGTTGACTAGCTAATGAAGCAATAGCTAATTGAGTATGAATATAATTTGTAATAAACTATTGAAATTGTCTAGGTAGACTTTTTTTAAGAATAATACAAATTAGTCTAAGAGATTTAATCCTTACTCCTAAACCATGCAATTGAATATTGGGAGGATCAAACTTTAACAAAAACTCATAGTTTTGAAATCTATATACATCAAACCTTCAAGTTGATCTTGTAATACCCCTCATACTGTTTAGACTTGATACTTTTGGTGGTTTTGATTGATGCTTTGTGACTGTGATTATTGTTACTTATTGGTTGGTTTGGTGATATTTAATTCGATTAGTAATACATTGTGATGTAGTGATTTGGTAATTATATTATGATGCGATCTGTTAGTTAGAAATGTTATTTTATCATTGATATTGTAATTGTTAGAATAGATGTGGTGAGAGGGCAGTGTAGCACCACTCGTTTACGAGTGCCCTACTATGCTGTAATTCCTTCTCACGACATCATGTTTTCGATTATATATATACATGTGTTACTTGACGATTATTTGTATGTAGGATTTGCAGGAATAAGTCTCGATTCCACCTGCTTCAGAAGGATAGGGTGAGCATTAAATTAACCCAATGGGTAAAATGTTGAAAAAGGGAGTTGATTTGGAAGTGTCCCCGTCCCAAGTCCGTCGTCTTGTTGTGAGTTGTTGTGTCATGACTGAGGTTTTGTCCTTGTTGTTGTGGAGTTTGATTGTTGAGTATTTATTTTATTTATGGTTAGTGTTTATTTAATTAATCTTATTTTATAAGATTAATTAATGTTTTGTTATTTTTGATTAATTGTGAGTTAGTTAAATGTTGAATTTGAAATATATTGTAGTTAAAAAAGTTATTTAAATAATTAAAAGTGCAAGAAATTAATTTAAATTAGAATGAAGATAATTATATATTATCTTGTTTCTTGATAATAAATTAGAAATAAAGTTGAGGATAATATCATGTGGAATTAATTAATTTTTAATTAAAAATTGTAGATAAGTGTGCTTTTAAAAGCTGGAAAAAGGACCAATGAGAAAGGAGGATTTTTTTTTGAGGAAAAAGTTAAAGAGCTTTATTGATTTTATTTATTTTATGAGAGTTTTTCACATTGCCAGAGGATTTTTCTGCTGTTTTGGTCTCAGAAAAGAGAAAGAAAAAATATTTTATTTTTGGGTGCTTCCTGGTAAAGGGAATGGTTTTTTTTTAAAAAGATAGATTTCTCGCTTTTGAAATGCTTCTCAAGTGAAAGTTGTCTGTGAAGAAAAGAATTTGCCTTTGAAGAAAGGATTGGTTGGAGAAGGAGTAGAAGGCGGTGAAAACTAAGAAGAGGCTACATAAGGGATTCTACATCAACCAAAGGACTCTAGGTTTCTTCTTTTAAGTTATTATTATTTTATTGTTCCATAAACAATATCTGGTTTGTTGTGTTTTGAAAATCAATTTCTCTATGTTCTCTTTGAAAGAAGTTCTATGATTTGAAATTTGTTCATATGAAACCCTTGAATCTTCTCTCAAAAACTTTAATAAATCTTTTTGAAGTTCTTCAATATACCTTAATAGCGAAAATTATTGTCTGAAATAAAAATCATTTTTGATTGAGGGTTGAATTTTGCATATTAGATCTATATTGGGTTTATTGTAAAATCTGCTATTATATTGTTGTTCTAAATCTCTGGTTAAATATATAATTATATATTTATTTATACAAAATTAAAGATATATATATATATATAATTATTTTGTTTCAACCATTTGAATGAATATACATTTATATTACATAGTATTTTGAGGATATTAGATAAAATATATTTAATTAATGTTATGTTCTGTTAATGCTCTTTGTATTTTCGTATGAATTAGGATTTAATATATATAAAAAAATATATACTTTAAAAATGTTCTGGGCGAATTTTATTTGTTATTGAAATTCGTGTTTATTTTTTTTAAATATGAATTTTATATATAAAAGTGATATACATAAAAATAAAATATTTAAAATAAAATAAACTTTTTAATTATTAGTGGTATGGGCTCTGGGCCACATATCATCCCACGCCCCAAAGGGAGCGGCCAATAAAGCGCAGCCTGGGCAGTCAAGCAGACTTCCCACCCATGTACACAAGCATCAGTGGGTCAGTCCGTATATTTTTCATGGTTTGAACTTCATGTTTATCATTCATTTTTTTTATGTTATAAATATCTATATATATATAATTTGTTAATTTTCACAATTTTTATATATTTGTTTTAATATATATATATATATTTATATATATATATTCTATTTATATATGTATATATAAATATAAGTATATATATATTGGATAGTTATTTATATTGTTATGGTTAGGAAATAAATTTGATAATTTTAAAGTTTACCATGTTATAGTTTAATTGTGAAAATTAGAAATAAACAATGTGTTTTGATTTGAATTGAATATTCTTGAGTTGTTGATTTATTTGTTTGATGAAATTATTGAGTATTGGAAATATTTTATATGGCATTGTTTTTATGTAATTGTTTTCTTGAGAATTATTCCTTAAGTCTATTGTGGTATTCTCTTCTTTGTTTTATTGTGTCGTATGGGAAAACCCTAGATTTATCTTATCTTTCGTAGGAGCTTAAGTTATTGTTAAGGGTTTCCAGAGGAGGGATATTCATGTTAGTTGTGATATCGTATTTTGATGTTTGGCCTATGTTTGACCATGGTTGTGAATTAGTTTGCACTTGGATTGTATCGTGTTGTGGGTGTGTTCATATGTGTTGGTGAGATGGTTATGCCTCATAGAGGATCCATGTGATTGGTTTAGTATTTCTTGTGGTACAATCTTGTTGTGTTGGGTATTTATGTGCTTGAGTGTCTAGAGAGAGTGGCTCTAGTGGGGGCCGATGCACAAAGGGGCTGTTAGGGTAACCCACCTAGAGTTAGAGTAATCAATGATAACCTAAGCAATTAATCATGGGTGGGATTTAAACATTAACAAGATAATTGTGATGCCTCATCCGCTTGTTAGTGCTATCATAGACTAAAGGGGACTGAGAAGGCCGGTTGCGCAAGATCATTGCCTTGTCTTCAATGCAAAGGATAACGATTCTCCGCATGAGTAACCCTATGGAGCATACTTCGAGATAGGCTATCGAGAACCATAGATGGAGTATGCACTCTAACTAGGTTGTTCCGATAATCCATGTATAGATGGAGGCTAATACCCCGTGATAAGTTGTCTGGATACTCCATGTGAAGCCATGCGATGACACTCCCCTCTAACATTCCATTTGTGTTATTTTATTGAAGTCCTCTAGAAGTAGTCCTTTGATATTATGTCTTGAAACTTATTGATGATGTGTTTATATGAGTTACTATTGTATCATCTGTAAAGTGAATTAATGTTATGTTTTGAAAGTGGTCTATTGTTATATCTTTTTGTGATTTATTGTGGTTTAGTTTCTATGTGGTCTTTTGATGTTATGTTATCTGGTATGGAGTTAGTTTTTTGTTACTGTTGATGTTCTTGGTCGGGGATCCTTCCTTATTAACTCCTAGCATGGGGGTGGTTGGGTGGAACATGCTTCGCACCCTGTTGGGTTCCCTTTGGTTGTAGTTGTTTCTTTTATTGTAGGGTTTTGGCAGATGCTGTTGATCCAGTGTTCTTATGTACCAGATGTATGTTCATACTTCATATGTAATTTATTTATTGTTGTATCGACTCCCACGTGTGTTGGGAGGATCTTGATGTCATTTGATTATATGTTCATTATGTTGTAATATTATATTGATGTAATGTATATTCAGGCCATGTAATCATTTGTGAACTTTCATTTGTAATTACTGATTATGTTGTGTTGTATCTGTCAAAATGTATATATAGTTATTATCTTTATGATTAATTCTTTTTTGTATTACATATATGGTTTAATATGGTTTACTTTTATTAATGTGGTTATTTTTCATGGATGTTTTAAATGGTGATGTGAGAATGAATGGTTTTACGTAATTGTTTAATCATGATTTAGTCTATTATCTTTGTTATGGGTTAGTGTAGTAATGTCACCTCGTGTACCCCAAGGGATTTAGTTATTCAACTTAGAACATTGTTATGATAGAATACTTAAGTACAATTATTATGTTCTTTTAAAAAAAAATTGTTACAAGATTTATTAATTCCTTCGAGGGTTTGTAATTCCATCTACAAGCATAAATCTTGAAGTTATATCTTTCTTGACTCATTTGAACTATCATAGATAGTTTTGAGGATCTTCCATACTTCATAGGATTTCACGTAGTTTCTAGTATGAGCATAGAGTTTAGAAGACATGGAAATATCTATGATTCCAAGAGCTTCTTCATTTTGAATCTTCTACTTTTCTTGAACATCCTTATATATGAATAGATTTGGCTCTAGTTTTAGATTCGTCATAACATCCAAAAGATGTTTGAAGTGAAATATAAATGAAATATATGTGTCCATGAGTTATAACTAGTGGTCGCATGCACAAGCATGCAAAAATCAGTCGATAGGGTGCACCGTAAATGGCTATTGGATGGGTAGTAAGTAGCAGACTTTTTTTTTTTTAGTGCAATGGGAGATATAACTAATCAGTAATATTTGCAATTTTCTGATTGGTGCGAGGAAGGGAGAGCATGCTAATAAGGAAATATGAAATAATGTGAGGTTAGTTCATAATAGGACGTAGATCTTATAATTTTTGAATAGCCTAACCTAAACATATTATAAATCACATAATTTTGACAAAGAGATTATTTTATATATATTCATTTAATATGAGCATTATACAGCATTATAAACTTGGTGTTATAGTTGACTTGTCCATTCTTATTTAATGCAAGATTAAGAACCATTTGCATAAAAAAATTATCAGTTGAAAATTGGTTATGAAATTCTAGAATAAAACTATATGTCATGTTGAACGAATGTTATTATTTGCAATGTATCCATTAATTTTAATTTGAAGTAATTAATCATCTATAACTTTTTTTTATTAATATGTAATATTTAATAATTTTAGGTAGAATAGTTGTTTAAAATCCACTTCAATAAATAATTTTAGGTATGAAAACAATTTTTTCTTATAAAAAGAGAATTGAAAAAATTAAATAAAATTTAAATTTTTAATAATAATCTGTTCAAAATTTTAGGCTCAATATAAGTTTTGCTATGTCTTAGTTTTACATTTACTAGACCTAGATGCACATCTATATTTTACCTTTTTGTGTAGGTTAATCAATGAATTGATAGATTATTATTTAATTATCTTAAGATAAATATCCATACAAATACATAGCAAACTTGAAGATGTGGATTAAACAATATCTAGGAAAAGTATATAACTCAGATATCCTAAATGTCTAACCTATTCTAAGAAATTAAAATGCAATGGAAAAACATAAAGAAACACCTCAAGATTAGCCTAAGAAAATTTGTAAATGCAAAGAGGAAAGTGTAAAAAATGATGACAAATGGATATACCTTCCTTCTTGTAGCTGAAACTCCTTGGTTGGCCCTTGATTTGGATTTGATTTGTATGCTCCTTGATGGCTCTTGATGTGGCTAAATAAATGATTTGACTATATGCTTGAATGTAGATGCAAATGCATGGATATTGATGGCTAGATGAGTGCACAAAATGGCAACATTTAGTTGGAAAATGGCTAAGTCTCTTGAATGCCTTAGAGGAGGGGGTATTTATAGAGAGACTTGAATTCTCTAGAGAATTCAATGGTTGAGATTTATCCAACAAGGCCGATGGAGGGCTACAAGTGAGCTGAGGACCCACAAGCCCTCACATTTTGGACATGTGGAATGTGAAGTGGATGGTGGAAGGTACTCCGATGATGTGCAGGGTGATGGAAAAAAAGGAGGTACATGATGTGATAGCGACAAGCACCTTCCAAGTACATTGGGAGATGAGAAGACTCCTTTGGAGGTTTTTAATAAATGAAATTTTGTGGAAATCTGCTACGCTTGGGAGTGAACGAAAGTGATAAGAGAGGGTCGCAAAAAGGTGGGAGAGTTTATTCTGGGCATGTGACGGATGTGACAAGTCAGCCACGGGGAAGATGCATGGAAAAAGGGATTCTAGAAGGAATTAAAAATGTGAATTCAAAAAACTACATGGGGAAGAAAGGAGCCTAGGTGAATAAAAAGGAATTAAAAAATTCCCTAGGGATGGGAGAGTTGATTGCTGTACTAATTAGGTTTAATCCACTAGTAATTAGAGGATACAATTAGGGGTTAATGAGGACTAGAAGCCAATCCTTTGCAAAAGTTGGAGGATGTGACACATCCTAATCAAGGATTAGGCATATGCACATCCCTAATGAAGAAATTAGGAAATGGATTAGGATTAGATGAAAATGACATGTGAGGAATTAAATAAATGTAATATTTATTTAATTTATTTGATGAAAAGAGGATTAAGGAGGGCAAGGTATTTAATTATTAATTAAATAATCTTAGGCCTATGTAATTTAAGGATATTAATTAAATAGTAGTACATACTTTAATTAACTTGGATAAGAGGATGTATAGATGAAAAGTGGTAAATTTGGATAAATTAAGTCCAAATTCCTGATATTCACAAGTAGATTAAAGGATTCTCCTTTCTTAAAGACTTAAGTTAGTCGTGTCTTTTATTACTAACATTGAATAAAAATGTATTATTTAAAATGTCATTTTTTATTTGAATATTAGTTATAATGGTCATCACAAATGACTTTTTCAAAAAACAAAGATGTTATTAGTATCCACTCCATACTTTTGGGAATAAAACCATTTTTGTGCTTGTGATTTATGGGTTGGAAGAAGAATGCGATGAAACGATACACATATTTTTGCATTGTTAGAATAATTGAATTAGAAGGTATGCCTTGTTTTGAGGCAATATGAGAAACATGTTATTATAGAGTATGACATGAGAAACATATTTTTGCTTCCCTACCACTTGCTATGACATGTAAAATATGTTATTATAGAGTATGTTTGTCGAAGCTAATTTTATACAAGGATTTGTGTACACATGTATCTATATAACAACAAATATATGGTGTTAAAAGTAAAACCATAAAATACACACTCATTTTCCTCCTTACCATATTGGCATGATGAAGCCTCATGGACTCTAGCCAAACCCCTGAGCAAGAAAAGGGTGAAACGCCCATGGGAAATTTCGTGGAGTTCCATCATACATCACACAATAAAAAAGTTGGGGAAACTCCAGTGTTTTCAATATAATATCTGATATTGTTGCATTTTCTTTGTTGTGACAACTTTAAGTGAAAAAGGTATCCTAGCTTTCAAATTTTTTTGTGTGCTTTAGCCTAGTTCCTACAAATGAAATACGAAGATATGTTAGTGCAAAAGCGAGCAAAATAAAAAAGGAACGATAAAAAGTGAGTAAGTATATGGGTAAAATTAATATATACAATGTGAAGTTAAAAATAATCAATAATTTTTACAATTATTTAACCAAATCTATCTATTGAAAATGGGAAAGTTTTGTACTTACATACATTGTTGATTGTGTTTAACAAGGGTGAGCTACATTGGATCGAGTTGTAGGAGCATGAAAGAATTTGAAATAGACAGTTTACAATACACTAATTTTGTTGAATTCCTATTATATCTATGCAAAAATATAAAAATAATAATATACATATACAATAAAAGAGGTTAGCACTATCTGTTGTAAATAGAAAGAGATAAAATGGAACATTTTGAATATATAGCATCTTGGTAAAGAATTGTCAATAAGTAATCTATTGGGAAAGCTGAAAAGAGAGTTGTGGAAAGAATAACAAATGCAATGGATAGAATAGAGTATGGATTTGGTAGACAAGTACATGGGAGAATTTGTGTGTCCATGTATATAACCAGCAAAAAATATATGATGGTGGAAGGAAAAATCCCTAAACCGATGCTCATTCTCCTCCCTACCATATTGGCATCATGACGCCTCACGGGCTCTAGCCAAACCCCCAAGCAAAAAAAGTAGGTAAGTTCCATGGAAAATCTCATGGACTCTTATCATATACCACACAATAACAAAATTGGGGAAGGGTGGGTGTTTTGAAACAAGTTTTGTAATACTATAGTATTTTTTTTGGTCTAACAAGTTGATGAAAGATAGATATCCCGATAAAGAATTAGTATAATGGGGTTTGAAGATAGCTAGAAGAAGATGGATAGATGGAATATATAGAACAATGTACAATAACCAGAAAGGTCCATCTAACCTCACAATGTGAGTTTAAATCTACCTATATTAAAAATACAATTGCAATCTAAGGAAGAATATAGTAAAAATGGTCATCGAATTGACAAGCCAATTGTTACATAGACTGGCACAGTTTGCTGTGGGGGACTGGAAAAAAGAATATCATAAAATATATTGATACAAAACAAGCAATCTATGTAACAGTTGGCTTCTCAATTCAAAATTCATGCTACTAGATAAAATAGAGAAATTGTAAAAAAACTATTAAGAAAACACTTTAAGAATTAGAGATAAATGACAGACGATCAAAACCCACATGAAACATATTAATACAAAACAAGTAGTTTGTGTAAGATTTGGCTTGTCTAATCAAAATTGCTCACATGGGAAAACACTTACCTTTTGCTTCCATGTATTGAGGCAACCAACTACACCACCGCTAGCACATGAGTAGGAAGTCCTCGTAATTACCCCTCCATTTATGCTTATGTTTTATCTTTGTTATGTTTTTCATATTGTTGACTATGGTACTTTGTTTTGATCGCTAATTTTGAGCGACAGTGGATTTATTTTGTGACATGATGATACATTGTATGGTGATTACTGATTTCTGATATGCTTTGAGATAGTGTAGATGATTTACTTTCAGTTGATTATTGCTATGTATATGTTTATGATGGACTAACTGTTATTTAATTCGTCAGTCTGATGTGACGTGTATTGGTGTGGAGAACAGAATCGCATCACTCGCTTGTGAGTGCCCTATGATGTCCGTGATTTTCTCCGCACGGTGTGCCTGTTCAATGGTTTATATATATATATATATATATATATATATATGCATGTTATTTGCTTGGTTGCAGGATTGTAGGTACATGACACCGACTCCACCTGGTTACTCAGGTTTGAGCGTATCAATACTCAACGGATATGTTGATTGGGAGGTAGTAGTCTAGTTCATCCTAGCCTAGTCTATAACTCGGTCATAGTACATCGTCTGTTTTAGTTCAGAGTCGTAGGTTGTCTTGTATTTTTTTCTGTTTGGTTTAATTGCTTGAAAGGAAAAATGTTAATTTTAATAATAGTTTATTATGTTTTAATTTACTGTTATTTAAATTAATTTTTAAATGTTAAAGAAATTAGTTTTGCATGTTATTTAATTAATTAGTTTGTTTGTTTGGTTAAATGGTTTGATCATAAAGATTAAATTTATTTAATTAAATAAATTAATTAATTAAATTAAATTATTTTAAAATTTTGTGTGAATAGATTCAACATTTAAATTAAAATATTTTGTGGAAATGGTATTTTTTATTATTAAATAATTTTTTTGCATTTGGAAATTGTAAATTTAAAATAAATTAATTTAATGCATGCAATTTGAAAAGAAAAGATTGTCGAGAAGTGGTTGAGGATATTTTGTACTTCTCGACATGTGTGCAAGTTGCATTCATTGTGTTTGTTGAGAAATTTCTCGGAGGATATTTGGGATCTGGAAAATACAGTGGGGTTATCAGTTTTTCTTCGCAGGAAATGAAAGAAGAATTTGCTGTGTAAAATTTATTTTTTTTAAAGAATTTATTATTTCCTCTGCTTGAGTTGTATATTTGTGGAAGATTTCTTTGCTTGGAAGATCTGTGTGATTAGATATAGCTTTTGAAGAAGGTTTGGAGGATTGCAATCTACAGGCAGAAGATTTTCTCCAACAACTAGATCTTCACAAACACAGGAAATAGGTATTTTTCTTGTAATTTTAGTTTCTTTGTTTTTTAAAAGAAAATCTGTTTGTTTAAATCCCATCATCTTGGCAATTTCTTGTAGAAAATATTTCTATTGATATTTGTTATTTGTCTGCAAGAATTTTCAAGAACGTAGTTAAACAAAAGAAAGAATTCAAAACAAGTTTTTTTTGAAACCTCTATGAAAATTTTAGAAAAGAAAATTGGGGAATTGATTTTGAGTAAATGTTTGTTGTTTTAAAATTTAAATCCCAATATTGAGTATTTATGGGATATATAAAAAAATTTGTGAGAGGAATATTTCATTTACAAATACCCAGTTGAACAAATAGATTTGTTTTATAAGACTGTAAATATTTATTTATTGTGTTGTATAAATATACAGTCTGTACATGAGTTTTTATTTCAAATAAATTTTTATTTACACAGTGATATTTTATGTAAATTCTCCGTACGGGTGATATAGGGGTTTGTAAATTTGTTATTTATTTTCATTTAAAAAAAAAAATTAAATGTTCGCATGGATTTTAATGGGTTTTATTTTTTTTAAATAAAATGGATTCAAAACTTTTATTACGGATTAAATTTTATGTTGGGAAGGGTTGGGATTTAAGCCACTCCCACTGTGGGGGTGCAGCCATAGTAAGGAAGCGCCCACCACGGCTCTGTGGGGAGCGGCTGCCAAGAGGCAGCGCCCTCCACAGAACTGTGGAGGTAACGTTGTCTCACAGGCAGCGCCCTCCACTGTGGAGTCTGTCGCGGCCATGGAATTTTGATTCCATAAGAATTTCATTTCTTTCGTATTTAACAGAGATTTGTATGGTTTAAATTCGATTTTGAATTTATCAAAATAAATAGAATCATATGTAATTTATATTTATTGAGAATTTCAAAATTAATATGTATTTAATAATTTATATATATATATATATATATATATATATATATAATTAAAAATATATATATATATTTAATATTTGTTTTAATGAAATACAAAATTATTTATAAAAAAAAAATTGAAAGTATGAAAATTAAATAGTTATATAAAAAAAAATTATTTAGTTTTCATTTCTGTGAGTAATTGAGGAAGTTTAAAGTTAGAGTTTATTTAATGCAATTTCTTTAGTCGTTTGAGAAAAGAATTATAATTCAATTGCTACAATTTTTATGTTAATTCTTTTGAATGACTAGATTTAGTAAATCTGAAAACTAGACATATATAATTCCTGATTTGCTGTTCAAAATTGTGTTTTCTTTTATTGGGAAAATGGGGATTTTTCCTGTGATTTCAAGTCTTCCAGTTGTAGTCTCTTAAGGGAGTAAATTTTACTATGGTTTCATGTGTTTGAACAAACTAGGGTAGTGCACCTAATCTTTGTGAACAGATTGTAATGTTCATTGTGATTTATTTTGGTATTATGTGTTGAATTTTGTGCACTTGGTCTACCCTAGATAAAGAACTTAGAATTCCTTTGTTATGTTTAGGGGAGTGGCTTTTTGTAAGGGCTGACACACAAAGTGGTGTCAGGGTAACTTACAAAGAGTTAGTAAGTAAGTGATAACTAAAGAATACAGTAGTTAGATTTAAAATTCTTAACAAGAGTATTATGCCTCACTTATTGACTCTTGAGCTAGTTCAGTCTTGAGTATAAGATGAGAAGGCCTGGAATGGCAAATTGATGTCTTGTTTCTTCAAAAGACATTTGATTCTGCAATAGCTTGCAATGGGGTTGGGTTTCGTAAGAGGTTACTAGGGTAACCCAAGTTGGGGGTCGGAACCTAGGAAGAAACACCAGGGTAACCTTTGCAGCGTTGTGATGACACTCCACCTAAAATAACAGTTAACCTTATGTATGTAGTACATTCAATTGTCTTAAAATTGGAAGCAATGTAACCATTAGTCAGTTATGTACTTGTGTCTAGGGTTAGTAGATTAGGTCTAGGTAACCATATTACTATCTCCTAGCATGTGGGGTGGACCTACGGGTACCACATGGTTGGGTGGAACGTGCACCTTACTCCGTTGGGTCCCCAGTTTGTGATCATGGCATCGAGAGCTTCATGGATGGAGAGCTCACACTTGGAAACTTATGTGTACTTCTTCATTGTAATTTGTAAATCTTGTATTTGAAAACATCCCTCAATTGTTTATGAGGTGAACATTGTAAATGTAGCTTGTAACTATAATTTGATCTACCTCATCAAATGAATGAGTATTGTATTATTTTATCAAATGCAATGTAAGGAAACGTATTTGTACTTTATATTATCTTGAATGGTATTTCAAATGTTATGCAATGTTTATCTTTAATGTTTATGTTAAATAATTATGTGCAATACGAAATACTAAAGTCGTCTATGGAAACTCAAAGTAGTGTAACGTCGCGTAACTTAATGAATGTATGAAACTAATTAACGTAATATTAATACTTTAAAAAATATATATATTTATATATTTCACCCTTATACACTATTGCAACATTCCTTAGGTTATTATGACAGGGCATTACAGATTGGTTCAGAGCAAGGTTACAAACAAGGCCTTCTGGGTGATCACGAAAAAGAAAAAGACCTCATATTATATCGATATAAGTTACATTTTTGAATAGCATATAAGATCAAATTGTTATGTGTATAACATGCCTAGGTAACACTTTAGACTAAATATTATAGACAAAAAGTAAAATTGTATTGAGTTCCCTAAAACATAGACAGATACATATGCACATATATATGTATTCAATTTCCCAATTGAAATATAAAAATATACATATAGGTAGATACACTTATCCATATATGTAGACAAAGAGCACTGTGGCTCGTTTGAGAATGCAACAACAATTTATATATACATATGTATATCTAAATAGATATGTATACTATGTTTATTCGTATTTATGTAGACTGTGATTTTAAATAGAGTTTAAAATAACATGTATAAGTATTATCTATGTTGTGAGAAAAATCAGTAGAATACATCCGTAGCATTCAATGATATAGCATTGAGATGTTGTTAATAGCAGAGCATCTAATCGTGCACTATGTGTAACATATTCATAATGCCACAATGGCTCTTTTGACAATGCAACTAAATCAATATATTTTCTTGCATATTTTGGAGTATACTTTCCCACACTGCAACATGGAATATTGCATTTACTTCATGTTGCGCCATCACACCACAATGCTAGGATGCATTAACCATGACATTAAAAAATACTTTCAATTCTTCCTTTGTGCTTCAAGGCAATCCATCCCACCTCTTCCATCCCATGTAATTAGCAAACTCAACATTGCCATAAAGTACCTGTTGTAGTCTAGCTCTTGTATTTTTTATTAATAACCCAAGTAAATGTTTTTGTGAATTTGATTAGGGAATTTTCCCTCATGTATATTTTTGGTTGGCATGATATTTTAGGAGTATCTTATTCTATTTTCCTTGTGACAAGAGTTGTTTTTAACTTTCAAACTTGTAAAATTTTGTAGATTGGTGTAAAATAAAAACATAACATTGACCTGTACATTTGGATTGCTTTCAATTTCTTTTGGTTTGTGTATGTTTTTTGGCCTTTGGTTATTGTTCCTTGTTATCTCTATGTATATTTGCTTCTATATATATTATGTACAACACAAGCTTTGTATAGCAAACTGTTCATGGCCACAGTTTGCACCTTCAATTCTCCATATGTTAAAGCTCTATATTAAAATGGGTGTTTAATCACCTATCATTTGAGGAATTATAGAAGATTTGTTAGGAAAACACTTAAGAATCACAGCTAAATGATAGATGGTCAAAAACCCACGTTAAATAGAACTTTAAGAGAGGCGGGAAAGCATACATAGATGGGGGGAAAAGAAAAGCAGGCCAAAAGTGTTTGTTGATCTGTCATATACGTCTGATTCTTAAGTATTATCCTAATACCTCTTACAACTATTACATAGACTACTAGGCTTGTACCAATATGGTGCATGATATTCTTTTTCCCTCATCTATTTAAAGCTCCTTATAACAAACTGTTAATTGTCTTTGTTTTTTTTTTGTATGGCGAGAAAATATATTGATTAAGTTGCATTGTCAAAAGAGCCATTGCAGTGATGGTTTGGTATCAGACTATTGTAAGAATCGTCACCCTTGGGTATGTTCTATAGCATATTTGATAGTTTTAAAACTGTTGTTCTCTGGAATTGGTAAGTCGTTTTACGTGGGTATTTTGCATAAATGAATTGTCCATAATATTTAATACCAAGCAATGTAGCTTGAATTTCCAATTAATTTTGTGGTGTTATACACATTTTGGATAGATTATTGCATCATATAATTGTTGCCATAGCCTAGAGAAATTAAGTATCGTCATAAAGAACTGGGTTTAAATAATTGATTTGGCAAGTTGAAAGGATAGTTTTATAAGCATGGAGAAATGTAGCCGGTAGAATAGAGTATGTTCTATATTTGTAGTAGTCAATATATGATGATGCAAGGAAAAAGCAAAAAACCCATGCTCATTCTCCTCCTTTCCATATTGGCATCATGAAGCCACATGGGCTCTAGCCAAATCCCCAAGCAAGGGAAAGTATGAAAGACCCATCATAAATTTAATGGAGTCATATCATATATCAGGCAACAGTGAAGTAGGGGAAATTTTAGTCTTTTCATATATGATTTCTTATATATTGTGACATTTTTTTTGGTCTAACAACTTTAAGAAGATGGGATGGTGATAAAGAGTTGCTTAGAGATAATTTTTCCCATAAGAAAAAAAGACAATTATAGAAACATGGACAAATGTAATGTGTAGAATAGAATATGGTTATTGTAGTCAAGTGTATGTAAGAATTTGTTTGAAGTTTCCGTTGGAATTTTCATCAGCCGAGTCATGAATTGGATTTGTTAGTGCTAGAGATGTCCTGGACGATGACAACTTAATCGAGTTTTCTTTGTGGTGACGTGGAGCTTGCTAATTACGTGGGTTGGCGGTGGTGGAGTTGGTGTCCTTGATACACGGAAGTTGAATGGTTGTGTATAATATTTAGTAAAAAATAAGTGTTATTTTAATACCTCTCATACACTTACTCTATTTTTCTTCATATATATATATATATATATATATATATATATATACGTGTATATGTATATGTCTATGTTTCTAAGCATTGATTTTCACATACAGTTCACATTGTATGTAAATATATATATGTAATATGATAGTTAAAGGAAAAATCACAAAACCCACAATTTCTCTCTTCCCCACCACATTGGCATCATGAAGCCTCATGGGCTCCTGGAAAACTGTCAAGTAAGTAAAGCATGAAACACCAATGACAAATTTCATATAGTTTCATCATATATCATACAATGATGAATTTGCAAAAAAAATTGTGTGTTCCAATATATGGATTCCTTTTCCTAGTGTTTTTTTTGCTCCAATAACTTTTTAAAAAAGAGAATGTTGATAAACAACTACAAAAGATGGAATTTACTTGTAATATTGATAAATATAGGAAAAGGAGAATATAAGAGAGGTCTTGTTTCAAAGCAGAACCAATTCCATAGATGAAATACACAGATATCTTTAAAAGGAATACATCAAAGAAATAGAAAAGGTTTTGCTTCAAAGCATACAATGTATACAAATAACTTTATAAACATACCTGATTTTAAAATATAAATTTATAAAAAAAACCTTGATTATAAAATAATGTATACAATAGTAAAATATAAATTTATAAAACAAACCTTGATTATGGTTATAACTATGGGCATATTTTAGGCACCAATTGTTCCACACATGGGCTTCATATCTTATTGTCCATCTATGCTTGCATTGAGGCCAACACCATATTACTACAAAGAAACATTTTATTTCAATCTATCAAAATATATATCTATGGTTAGATGTGTATGAAACGGCAGAAAAGACAATGGAAAAACAACTTACAACAACAAGAGGGGGACAATGCAGTGCAGATTCCAAAGCACAACACTTTTTAAACCATCCAATATGCTAGCCAGTGGAGGTGCATGGTATGTTTTTACCATTCTATACCCGTTGAGCGAGGAAACCAACTCCACCATCACCAACCCATGTGGTCAACAAACCCCATCGTTTTTGTGAATATGCCCGAGAAAGGCCTCACAAATTGCACATGGAGTGTTATCATATATTAAGCAAGAAATGCAGTGTACAAAAGACTATATATTTTTGAAAGCAATATAGAGGAAGAGTGAAACAGTAAAATGCTCAAAACAGAATTCTATAGATCAACATTATACATGTACATATACATACACATACACATACACATACATATACATATACATATACATACATATATATATATATATACATACATATACATACACATACACATACATATATATACATACATATACATATACATATATACATACACATACATATACATACATATACATGTATACATACATACACATATACATATACATATACATACACATACACTTTTTTCCCTTCATTTATTGTTTATAGTTATCTATGTGCGTCATTGGCATTATACTCATTACCATATGAGCAATTGCAGTTAAATATTCTTTCTTTCATCAAAAAAAATATGGTTAGGGTTAGTGATTTTTACACCTCTTTTATTCTCCATGTACTTGGCACTAAATATGATAGAGAAATAGAGAAGACTTGCCCAGAGTTTTTAATGATGATGTGGAGCTTACCTCTTCACCAAAGGATGTTCCTAAATTTTGATCATTGGTTAATAAGGATTGCAAAAAAATTATGAATTTAGAATTGACAAGGCAATTGTTACATAGTAAATGTCTTTTTAATAGCTCTTTTACAATTTCCCTATTTGTCTATAATGTTTAGTGCCAAATAATGTACCTTGAATTTTGAATTGACAAGCTAACTGTTATATAGATTGCTTCAGGTATGATATAATTTTATCTCTGTCTTAGTTTTATATTTATTAGACCTAGATGCACATCTATATTTAACCTTTTTATCTAGGCTAATCAATCAATTGGTAGATTATTATTTAATTATTTTAAGATACATATGCATAGAAATATAGGCAAACTTGAAGTTACATGGATTAAATAACATTTATGAAAAATATGAAACATTAAAGGATTGTCCTCTTTTAAAGAGTTATTAGTCATGTCATTAGTTACTAATAGTCAATAAAAAAGTATTCTTTAAAAAATCACCAGTCCATAACTTTAGGTATAGCATATTTTTCCCAATGCTTATATGTGGCAGTAGATAATTTATTACTTTGATGTTATTTATTTTCATTAATTTTCTTTTGAATATTAGTTATGATGGTCAAAGTAATTACACACAAACATATAACAAAATATATACGTATCCATGTGGATATAAATGTATATCTATGGATGATCACAAGAGGAATAACATGGTTTGAACATTAGAATATATAAAATATATACACACGTATTGTACAAATTTCTTCGTTAACCATTTTTCAGTATTTGACTATTGTTATATGTTTTCCATTGAAGATAATATTGCTATTCAATGATTATAAAGGGAAGAAGTGAATTTAGAATATGCATAGAAGAACTAAAAATTCCAACATATCAAGAATCATAGTGACAATGTAGACTAAAATCAATCTGGGCACCATGTTAAAATCAAAAGGATGGGAGGTCAATGAATGTGAAAATATATATATGCAAACATAGGAATAAATTATGTCCATATTTGTAAAACATAAGTCTTAGCATCTGATAGTGAGCAATAAAAAGGAAAGACTAGTATAAATGTTGAAAAGTGCAAAAGAGCAATCAAAGCATAGGCTCACTAGTGGAGCATTTTTCTAGAGTAGAGGTAGATATATTTGCTATGTCTGAAAGCAACAGTTTACACTCTACTTCGAAATCAAATTTTGTTGCTTTCACAATCATTCTTTAAAGCCGGTCCTCAGAATTGTAAGTATTTTTCCTTGTCAAGACAATAAAGATGTATGGTTTATAGACAAGGCCTTTAATAAAAACAACAGGATCTTTTGTAGAGAGTTGTCCTGCAACATGTAGAGGTATATTTCTAGAATTTGCAATAAACTAGTGGCAACTTCATCAAAAGCAATACACCAAAGGTTGGTTGAATGGTCTTGCAGCTTTAACTGCAAAAGATAGCGATAGTTGCATTCCTCAATTTCCATTTGGCAACGATCACAAAACCAAACATCAGCATGGGGGCGTGTGCATTTTTTTTTGCATTCTTTCCCATTAACCAGCAAGGGGCAAGCAGGATAACAAAAGGACTCAATTTTTACAATTTGAATGGTTTCTTTAAAAATGGCTTCAACAGTTTCTGGCAAGCCAAGGTAGTTGTTTAAGATGAATGCAATAGTAACTCTATTATTTGAAGGATGCAACCTACGAGGTGCAAAAGAAGATGAAGCCATTTGTTCTACTTTGATTGGGCCCCTGGATCTAAGAGTGTTTGCCTCAGGAATAGAAGGGTTAATATCAAGGATTGTTGTTGTTGATGTGTTGATAACTTTACCATTAAAGTAGCCTACATGACTACCCTGCACAACAACTATGACTATATTACCAGAAAGATACATCCGCTCCAAGACATCACCTTTTTCTTGCCAACTTGAGCCCCACAAATTAATATCAATGAAAGAAGCAGAGATATCATATAGTTTAATAGCTCACCGAATTGTTTCAAATCCATTTTTCCTACGAATAGTTGGTATGTACCCAACATGAACAACAATTCTAGAATAATATAAACCAAACTATTAACTCTATAATTGCTTATGTCACTAACTAGCACAAAAGCTAAGGTTTTTTTGGGCATGGAAATGTCATATTCACACCATTTTATTGTTGATTTTTCATCCAAAACAATTTTGAAGTTACTATTTAATTTATTGATTTTTTTATTTGCTTCCTTCACAGATCCTCTTGATATCAAATAAGTTGCACCCGCCTCAACTCAACCGTAATGCAATTCAACAATATCATCAAAACAAGTAACACATATTTTTGTCCCCTCCATATCTATAATGTCAAAACTAAAAATTTGGCCTTCACCTCTTTGTTTATGGAAATGGTACATCTCTCCAATATGTGTTACATGCCCTTTCACTATCCAAACATTTTGATAAATGTTCAAAGCTTTAATAGGCCTGAAATTTGGAGGGTTGTTTTGTTTTTTAGGGGACAACTGCAGACCAAATTTAGGGGTCTATTTAGAAGGAGAAGGCGAGTCTGGCCCCAACATTTTCTCTTCTTGTTGCTTGAACAAATACCTAGGGGTCCAAATGATTTGACAATCAGACATAATTGTAACTAAGCTGAATATGATTAAGGCTCTGGAAAAGAAGCAAAAATATATATTGGACACATTATATTAGGCACATATGAAGTAGAAAGAGAATTTTTAAAAATAGACAAGGAACAACGCAACCCACCTTGAATCTTGGATATTCCTACAGACATAGTCTCTTAAACATGAGGGAACCTATTTTCAAGGCACCTAAAAACAACAAATCATTGCATTTGGACGGCAGGGTTCGTATTTTCATATGATGTCCATCAGACAAGACAGCCTTGTATCGCTCAACCTGCCCTTCATCACTGCCAATTTTTTTGAAGGACAGAAGCTGAAGGACCGGAGAGGGAACGACATCTCGACATTGATAGAATAAATTGAAAATAAAGTTAAAGTTGGTTGTTTCTTTGTAGCCTACAAAGAAAAGTTCAATCAAGGAAAATTCACTTCATCACACCAAATGGATAAAATGAGTAAAGAAAACAAAGGCTACGAAGAGATTTTTTATGTGTTCTAAAAGATCAATGCATATGTACTTCCACATCTATATGCTTTACCAGGGCTAGCCATGTGTGTATACACCTAAAGGCCAATAAAATTGGAAACATAGATAGTAAAGGGTATGCAGTGTGTGTTTTTGTATTTAATAATCCTAAAATTAAAGGAACTGAAAGCCAAGGTTCAAGTTTATTACAAAAGAGGAAGGAAACAATAACAACAAATTTGTAGCAGGTATAAGGAAAAGGAAATACAAACTTATGAAATCAGGATCTGGAGGCCAGTGGATGGCACCCTCAGGGCTGGAATCCGTAGTGAGACCTATGGGAGGTGTCACCAAATCAATTTTGTGGGGCTCTAGAAACCCATCCACAAAGCTCGATTCCACAAACATAGTTCTGGGACCTTTTAGAGGGAGGAAATGTTGCAATTATAATTGACTCTTTCATACCTCTATTTCACAATAAAAATTAAATATTAATGTATTGCAACATCCAATGCCAACTAGTAGACAACTTAGAAATATTGATAATCTAGCAACCATTTTACTATTTTGATTAAATGAAAATGGGTATAACCATTCCACTTTTAATATTGTCAAAACAACAGGAGATACAACAAGAACAATAGAAATCATAAATAAAAATGTATATATCCCTATATGTATTTTTTTTTATCATTGAGGTTGCTTATATATGTATGCATGCAGTTTTTTACTATATTTCTATAAATACCTATATGCAGATATTTGTATATGTTGCTACTTGGTGCCTTCATCTTTTTTAATGCAAACAATAGGATATAGAACAACAAGAATGGAAATGATTCAGTACATATATGCATTGAATTTTCCCTTTTTCTACACATTTTGAAAAACACATATAACCAGATATATATCCATATGTACACATGTATGATGTATATATTTATTTATATATACACGGGTATATCTAAATGAATGTGTATAGTATATTTATTCTTGGCTATGTACTCATTGGCATGGCAAGCAAGTGCCTATGCAAAAATTCACATAATGTCAAAGGTGCACAGCGACAAGAAGCAAAAATAAGCAAAGGGCGAGAGTTGTGCAAGTTAGCAACATGTTCTAAAGATTGCAACCTATGAAAATATGCACATAATTTCAAGGTACACAATGGTAAGAAGGGAAAATAAGTAGAGGGTGAAGGTTCTGCAAGCTAAAACGAGCAATCTATATAATAGTTGGCTTGTCAATTGAAGATCTGAGCTACATTATTTGGTACTAAATATTATAGAAAAATAGGAAAATTGTAAAAGAGGTATTAGGAAAACACTGAAGGATCACAGGAAAATGACAGATGATAAAAAAACCACATTAAATAGAGCTTTAAAATATGGAGAATAGAAGAGTTAAACTATGATACTGAACATGGAAAATAGAAGAGGTGATCTACAATAATGAAATGTTTGTTATGGGAAAGTAGATATTGATACAACACAAGCAATCTATGTAACAGTCAAATTATCAATTCAAAATTCAAGCTACACACAAAAGTAGAATGCAACAACTAGCATTTAGATATGGGCTTTTTGTTTCAATTTTTTGCTAGTATTTTCGTTAGTCTAACTATGAGCAAAAGTCCCCAAAACCGGTGGAAATCTTTTTCCAATAGCCGGTGGGGGGTTTCTAGGGGTTTTTTATGACAACATGGATTTTTCTAATTACATGGTTTGGCAGTGGTGGAGTTGGTTGCCTCAATACACAGAAGCAAAATGGTAAGTGTTTGCTCATGTGAGGGTTAATGCATCTTGGTGTTGTTGCACTATGGCACTGGAGGAAGTAAATGCAATAGTCAATGTTGTAGTATGGGAAAGTATACTCCAAAATGTGCAAGAAAATATATTGATTAAGTTGCAATGTCGAAAGAGCCATTGTGGTCCTTTGGTATTTTTTACTCTTTCTAAATCAAAGTCTACATAAATACGAATAAAGATACCATACACATTTGTTTCGATATACATGTGTATATATAAATTACTGCTAGATTGTCAAACAAGCCACACTGGTCTTGGTTTGTATATATGGATATATATATATATATATATATATATTTATATATTTATATATATATATATATATATATATTTAAATATGAAACGGGGAATTCAATACATATATATATGTGGCATATGTATTTGTCTATGTAAAAGTTGCAAGCAGCCCAAAGGTACAAACCAACGC
Source organism: Sequoia sempervirens (assembly GCA_007258455.2). NCBI lineage: Eukaryota > Viridiplantae > Streptophyta > Pinopsida > Cupressales > Cupressaceae > Sequoia > Sequoia sempervirens. Next base: position 1,628 of record VDFB02004050.1, on the reverse strand, counting down.
CATGGTTGTAGTTTCTAGTAGTCTACCAAATTTTAGAATTTACAAGAGTTAAATGATGGCAATGAACACTTTGTTACAGGGAGCTTGAAACATATGAGGTAAAAAGAATATAATGAAACATATTGATACAAAACAAACAATCTATGTAAGAGTTGGCTTCTCAATTCTCAATTCAATCTACATTATTTGGCACTAAACACTATAGAAAAATAGGTAAATAGTAAAAGAACTATTAGGAATACACTTAGGAACCACAGGAAAATAATGGATGATGAAAAAATCAACTTTCAAATATGGAGTATAGAAAAGGAAAACTACGATAATGTATAGCTTGCTATGGGGAACTGACAAAAATAATATCATGAAGAACACTTTGTTATCATGAACTTCAAACAGTTGATAAAATAAACATCATGAAATATATTGATACAATCTACATATAACATGTTCCATCCAAACAAAATAACCATGGAGAAAATTTCAGAATTCTGAAAATTGAAAACAATCCTTGTTACAAGAACAATAGAATAATTTGTTACAGACAGCTTCAAACAGATGAGTGGAAAAGAATATCATGAAACATATTGATACTCAAACAGATGAGGGAAAAAGAATATCATGAAACATATTGATACAAGACAACCAATATAGATGTAACAGTTGCCTTGTCAATTCTAAATTCATAATTTTTTTGGAATCCTTATTGACCAATGAGCAACATTTAGGAACATCCTTTGTTGAAGAAATAAGCTCCACGTCGTCATTAAAAACCCCAAGCAAGTATTTTGTATTTCTCTATAATATTTAGTTCCAAGTAATATAGCTCGAATTCCCAATTAACTCTGTGGCCTTATAGCCATTTTGCACATATTATTACTACCAATTGTGTTTACAAATTCTATTTAATGTGGGTTTACTGCCAAAGAATGTAGCTCCAATTTTTAATTCACAAGGCAATTCTTACATACACTGTTTGAATTGTATGAATATTTTTAATGTGGGTTCTCGATTATTTGTCATTTGCCTATGATTCTTAAGAAAAATACGATAATGAACAGTCTGCCATGAGGAGCCGAAAAAAGAGTATCATGAAGAAAAATTTGTTATGGGGAACTTGAAAGAGAGGTGGAGGCAACAATTTTTACAATAGTCTGCTATCAAACCAACACTACAATGGCTCTTTCGATAATGCAACCTAATCAATATATTTTCTCACACCTTTTAGAGTATACTTTCCCATACACACACACACACACATATATATATACATATTTATATACATATATACATACATATTTTCTAAATTTGAGTTGCATTATTTGGCACTAAATATTATAGACAAATAGGTAAATTGTAAAAGAACTATTAGAACAACACTAAAGAACCACAGGAAAATGAGAGATGATCGAAACCCAAAATTAAATAAAACTTTTAAATAGGAGGAAAGAATATCATAAAACATATTGGTACAACACAAGCAATCTATGTAACAATTGGCTTATGAATTCTAAATTGGAGCCACATTATCTGGCACTAAATATTGTAGACAAATAGGGAAACTGTAAAAGAACTATTACAAAAACATACATACATAAATATATACATATACACATTATTATATACATATA
>VDFB02004049.1:33578-75559 GCA_007258455.2 Sequoia sempervirens | reverse complement strand
TTGAATCTCATAGCCAACGATCATAAGAGAGAGAGTCAAGGATTAGGGTTAGAGATGTTTTTCCTATATGGAAAGATGCAATTCTCTACCTCACTTGGTAGCCCTTGGGTGATAGGGCACATGGGGTGTTGGCATGCCATATGCTAGTGATGAGTTTCTATAGGTGCCTATAACTATTTGCAAAACATAACATGTGATTGTTAGTGATAGAATATCCTCTACATTTGGTTGCATTTGTAGGATACAAGGAATTGAAGGAGAAGGAAAAATAATACATGAATGTATGTGTAACCTAGAAATTTAAGCATGTAAATCATATAAAGTAATAATTGTAAATGAATTGGTTATGTATCAGTCAAATAAAGTATATTGAATGATAGTTGTGGGAAGCACATAGGTTGGAGATGTCATCAAGGAATAATGTGTACCCCAACATGCAAAAATATGATTGTTGATGTGACCCTCAATAGTTAGAAAGACATGTGTTAGCATATAAGACACTACCAAAGGCATGTGGCCCCAACATAGTAGCACAAATAAGAAAAGGAAGGTGATAGGTCCCTAATGGGAATCAAAATCTTGATACATGGCATAACATGTAGTTGATAGTGCAAGGAAGGTTCATATGTAATGCCTCTAATATATTAAGGATCTCAATACATGGTATAAAATATAATTAATAAGGTAAGGAAGGCTTGTAATGTCCCTAGTGTAACTCTTAGAACATGATTAATCATGCAAATACATGTATAAAGTGTAAGCATGAGAAGGCAATGTTAAGGTAATTGACGCCACATGGGAAATATAATGCTACGAGGTGCAAAGAGATGTGGAAAGGGGGAATGCATGATTCCCCTAAATTAAGATATTACAATAAATGAAATAATGTATAAGGTAGAAAACATGATGCCCCTAAATGTAAAAATCTATCAATGAAAGCATAGTGTGAAAAGGGAAAAATTGATACCCCTCCAAATGTAAAGATATGGCAATGAAGGCATATGATGTAAAAGAGGAAGGCACAATGCCCCTAAGTTTTGTTAGTTAGAAAGGGTGGGTGTCTATGTGGGAGATGTAATTATATTTTCAAATTTTTAGTTTTCTTGCTAAATTTTGAATTTTGGGTAATCTAGGTTGGGGACATAGCCTTGGTCATCCCTTTTACCATAAGGGATTGCCTATTTTGGTAAGGCAAGCTATTTGAGGGTGACTCAAGGATCATTTATGTGACTTGTCAAGTCATCTTTTTGATAAGAGATGATTTTGTAACTTGTGTTTTTAAATTTTTTTTTTATCATTTAGATGAATTTTCCTTAATTTTTCGATCTTTTCAATTTTTTAAAAAATTGTAATTACAATAACAACAAGAAAAATAAAATAAAATATGTATAATTTTTAAAAAATAATTCTAAATTAAAATAAAATATAGCATTGGAAAAAACGAAAACAAAAAGACGGGGCTCAGATCCACGGTATCAGCCTACGTAAAAGTCTGATTGTTGGAGTGAACTCTATTCCTCCTCATACGTTTTCTTTCCTCACCGCCCGCTCTTTACAAATTCTTATGGAATTCTATATATTGTCTGTTTTTATCTGAGAGAGCGAATAATGGGGGACTAAAAAGGTACAATCTCTTCTTGTATTTAGCAAACCTTCAGTTCATACTCCTTACAAGATAAGCTGCCCATCTCATGAACCTTAGGAAGTTTTTTCTTTAGAAAGCATCTAATGTCTACGTGGTCTTGAATTAAAGCCTATTGCTGCCGTGGAATTCAACTGATTGGCAATGCTAAATACTAGTTTTCACCTGTTCCGAACTCATTCAAATGTTCCCACAGACTAAAATTTCTCATCTACCAGCATTTCTGAATTTTATTTTACTTCATAAGAAACAAAAACAGTGGCCGGAATGGGGTTTTGAAAATGCCTTGAAAAGTGTTGGAATAGATTTCAGGTTAGTCTGTTCACGAGCTCTTTGATTTGAATGAATTTATGTTTGGTCCAGGTTGGAATCCATCATCAAAGAAATGAGATTGAAACAATTGCAAATGAGCACCCATGTAAAGCCAAAACCAGTAAGCTTTTCCTGCATGACCCCCAATGTGCCAAATGGGAACTTTGTAACAGGGTCCCAACTGGAACTGCATTTAGATAAATATGTAGAGCTAAAATAAATCAGAACTGTGTTTCTCTTTTATTTATCTCACTAACTGAAATAGGGATGCAACTTTTTTTCTTTTCCTTTTGGCAGACCGAGTAACCGAACTGCCTTAAATTCATTCATCAACCTCCAATTAATCTATTCCTAACAACACCTACATAACTGTTCTGATGCTATCTTTAATTAAAACAGAAATCTTAAATGCAATACTAAATCACTAAATATATGGCTACCATTTATGTATATATGACACTCTCTCCTAATTAAATATTTCTCAATCAGGCTGTAGTATATTGAACCGTTCTACTCAAGCTTGTTTCTTGGTAGTGTCTTTGTCAATGTACTTGCCATCATCATTTTAGTTGAACAGTACTGCATCTGTATTATGTGCTTGACTTTCCCATGACACTTTGAATGCTTTGTCACGACGATACAACTTTGGCTGTAACACTTCAACACTGTTGGTTGGGTTTGTTCAATCCCAACATCTTGCAATAATCTTCTCAACCACATTGATTGATTCTTTTATTGCTTGTTTGTATGAGGAAAAGGGGAAATATTGATTAAATAAATCATTTAATTAATATCGATGGGGAATATGAGATAGATGAATAAAGGGGGAAAATTTGACCATGCGGGAATGGTCAAATTTGGATGTCTATAGATCTAATTATTTTTCCTCCAACTATAGGAAAAACCAAAATATATATTTTTTGCCAAACAAATAGAAAAAAGCCTTGATTTTTTTCTAAAATAGAAAATGCCTTGCTGCAATTTTTTTTTTTGCCTCAGAGGACAACTGATCGGGATGATTTTTTTATTAAAATTTGTACAGATAGTATAGTTGATTTTGCAAACCCTAAAATACCTCTGATGGCTCCTGGGTTAATAAATCTGATTTTGATCATTGGACAGGCGATCCTAGGGTTTCAAGGCCTTTTGAAGACAATGGCGAGCTTGGATCTGGCTCAATTTGCTTTAGAAATTAGCTTGGTCCCTAGGTGGAGTCAAGTAGCCTACAATGGAAACCTTCAAACCTACAATGAATCTCACAAGCCCAACTTTCTTGATCCTGGGATGAACTCTTCAATGGAATGGATCTAATACCATGTTGAAATGATGGATGCACGATGTCCCTGAAGCTGCAACCTTTAAGAAGACCTTTTCCAAGAAGAGATTCAACCACATAGAATGTGTTTCAACTAAGGGCAGGCAAATAGAGATTTCTTGATTGATTCTAAAATATGATTACAAATGTACAAATACCTTGAATATATAGGCATGAGAGATATTCAAGATGCAATATGATGTTGCCATGTGTCATGATCTAACAACATGTGACAACATGTGAACCATACCTAGGAAATGATAAAAGATTGAGATAAGTTTTAGAAGGACAACTTATTTTCTAGAAGAATCTTATCTCCTACAAATATGGAAAGGGGAATTACCCCATTATTAATGATTTATCTAATAATGCAACCTAGGACTAAATTAATGCAAGACCTAAGTTAACTTATGCTGGTGTAATAATTAATTACTTACACTAACAGTTAGTGATGCCTTTTGGATTGACCAATAGCATGCCTTTTGGATTGACCAATGCACCGAGCATTTTCATGAGATTGATGAATGAGGTATTGAAGAGATTCTTGGGCAAGTTTGTCATTTTTTAATTGGATGATATTTTGATTTTTAGTAAGACTAGAGAGGAACATTTGGGACACATCTGACAAGTATTGTAGAGGTTAAAAGAAGAGAAGTTGTTGATTAATGTCAAGAAATGTAATTTCATGAGGATAGAGTTAGTGTATTTGGGATTTTTTATTTCTACTGAAGGATTGAAGATGGATTTGGAGAAAGTGAAAGCAATTTTAGATTGGCCTACACTGGTAAATATTGGAGAGGTAAAATCATTCTATGGACTAGCAAGTTTCTATCAGAAGTTCATTAGAAGTTTTAGTAGTGTTTGTAACCCTATGATGGAGATGGTGAGAGGAGATAAGAATGATTTCAAGTGGACATCCAAAGCACAAAAGAGTTTTAAATTGTTAAAGAAAAAGGTGATAGAGCAACTAGTGTTAGCATTACTGAATTTTGGAAAAGTATTTCAAGTAGACTGTGATGCCAGTGGAAATGCAATTGGAGTAGTGTTGAGTCAAGAAGTAAGATCTGTAGCTTATTTTAGTGAGAAGTTGAATGATGCCAGAAGAAGATAATCATTTTATGATCAAGAATTTTATACTATAATTTAAGCCTTGAAGAAGTGCAGACATTACTTGTTACCTAAGGAGTTTGTGTTGTATACAAATCATCAAGCGTTGCAGTATCTAAAAAGTCAAGGGAAATTGAATAAGAGACATATGCAATGGGTTGAATTCTGGCAGAGTTATACATTTTTGTTGAAGCATAGGAGTGGCAAGTCCAAAAAAGTTGCAAATGCATTGAGTAGAAGATAAAATTAGTTGACAGGGATGAGAGTACAAGTATTGGGATTTGAAGATTGAAGCATATGCATGAAGATGATGCATACTTTGGTGAAGCCTAGAAAGCATGTAAAGAACTAGTAGTGACAGACTAGAGCCAATGGTTGGATTATTTCATTCAAGAAGGTATGTTATTCAAAGGAAATAAGTTGTGTATACTAACGAGTTCAATGAGGGAGAATTTGATCAAGGAGAAGCATAGTGGAGGATTAGCAGGAAATTTTGGAGTAGATAAGATAGTAGCTTTGGTAAGTGAACACTATTTTTGGCTACACATATATAAGGATGTAAGGAAGTATGTTTAGAATTGGAAAATTTTTCAAGTTGCAAAAGGGAGTAGTTAGAATAATGGATTGTGCACGCCTTTAATAGTACCAAAGAGACCTTGGGAAGATTTGAGCATGGATTTCATATTGGGATTGCCTACAACATATAGAGGTTATGATTCTATCATGGTAGTAGTGGATAGATTTTCCAAAATGGCACATTTTTCCCCTTGTAAGAAGACTAATGATGTTGTGCATGTTGCAAATTTATTTTTCAAGGAGATTGTGAGATTGCATGGATTACTTAAGAGTATAGTTTTAGACAGAGACACCAAATTCATTGGATACTTTTGGGGGACATTGTGGAAGAAGATGAAGACAAATTTGAAGTTTAGTTCAACTTATCACCCATACATTGATGGACAAACAAAGGTAGTGAGCAAAAGTTTGGGTAACCTATTTAGATGTTTGGTTGGAGATAAGGAAAGAAGTTGGGATATAGTTTTACCAAAGGCAGAGTTTACATACAATAATTTAGTGAATCAAAGTACAGGGATGACACCATTTTAGATTGTTACCAGAGTAAATCCTAGAGGTGTTGAAGAATTAAGAGATATCAACATGGGGAACAAGAGGAGTGCAAAACTAGAGGAGTTTACAAATTTCATGGAGACATTGCATAATAAGGTCTGGAAGCATTTAGAAGGCATGAAAATTCAGTATAAAGAGAAGACAGATGAACACCAGAGACATAAGGAATTTGCTATTGGAGATGAAGTAATGGCATATTTGAGGAAGGAGAGATTCCCAGTTGGCACATACAATAAGTTGAAGATTAAGAAGTTTCGACCATGTAAGATTATGAGGAAGTTTAATTCTGGAAATGTATATGAAATGGAGTTACCAGAGACATTGGGTATTTCACCTATTTTCAATGTTGCAGACATCTATGAGTTTCATAAAGGGGAATCAAGTGGTAGTAGTGATGAAGTAGATCTAAAGGAGAGTTACCACATCAAGAAACAAAGGAGATTGAATATATTTTGGATACTAGAACCAACAGAAGCACTAGGAACAAGCAATACAAAGAATATCTTGTGAAATGGAAAGGCAGACCAATGGAGGATTCATCATAGATTTCTTAGATGGAGGTGGACCGTTTTGGTTTTCCTATTAGCCCTCGAAAGTGAGGGAATCAATTTTCTTCGAACCTCGGGTGTCTGATGTAGGAGCATCCCTAGTTGCAAAGAAATCCTGTATCAACCAAAAATAGTTCTTTTCTTGCATTGCATCTTAGTTAAAGTTTCACTAGTTCATTTCCAAATTTTTCCATACCTTTTTTTCTCAACTCGTGGAGTAGGATATAGCATCTACACATTGACATCTACTACATATCCAAATTTTAGATCTTTTTCATTTACTTACCAGAAGTTATCGCTCTCAGAAATTCACCTTGTTATCAACCAAAGCATTGTAGACCAACCTTCATGTTTGATCATTTAGTTGGTTATTAACCCTTATGGCTAACATAAATCTATCTTAGAGATTGAGGAGCATATTTATAAGCATTGTAATCATTTGTAGATCATCAATTGATAGTTCGTCATTAGATAGATTAATATATTTTCGTAATAACCCTTTGGGGGCATGCAATAAGGCCTGTTGGCCAGTAGCATTTTGTAAGTCTATAAGACAAGGCTTGTGAGCCCTAGATACTTTCCCTTGTGATTGATGTTGCATGTAAGCATTCCATATCTATAAAGATTCATGTTCCCATATATATTTTCTGTGCTATTTCCACTGCGTTGACTCATTGCTGCACAGTCTAGACTGTTCCTTCTAAAACTCTCCTACCATGAATGCACTAAGAGAAGTCAAGCATTGTGAGCAATGCCTCCTCAAAGAGTGGTTTTATCATAATTGGGGATGTGGAGTGCAATCAATTCTAAAGGTTTGTGACTGACTAGTTGAGAGATATATTTTTGGTTCATAGTGACATTGAAGAAGGCTAAGCTTCTAGAGTGATTTGAGTATAATTTGGTTCATACCTCTGGAAAGCGAGATTGAGTAAGGGCTATAGAGCACCTAGTTTGGTTAGAGTACCTGATGAAGGTGAGAGCGGCCATTAGAGGACTAAATGCATTTCCAAGGATTGTTCTAGTGGGAGACATTATTTGTATTGCAATGATACTTCACCACAACCTCATTGAAGAAGCGATTGCTCTCCTTTGTGTTGGACTCAAACGAAATAATATGGGATTTTTTGTCCATTTTGTGTAGTCTAATGAAAATTTATTCTCACTAGCCCAAATCGAGTGCATGTAGGAAATGGTGGAAGGAATTCACATCCTTATCTTCATTCTCTATGTTTGAAAAAAATGTACTAGAATCTCCCATTTTGAATGTAAACACGATCAATGTAACTTCTTATATATCTAAATATATATATATATATATATATATATATATATAGAGAGAGAGAGAGAGAGAGAGAGAGAATTTTGTATTTCAATGATATGTGTTTGTCTTTTCTATGCATGTTACTCTCTTTTTTTCTGCACTTATAATAAATTTTGGTTTATGTTATTGTACCATAATTAAACAAATTTACATCTTTATATGGCTAAGCATTATTGTTTATGCTGTAGCATGGTTGATAAGTACCACCCTTGAGATGACATCAATCTTCAAAAAAGTTTCATGTACGTCGTCAGAGTACGCTATAGTTATGATAACCTCTAATTTTGTTTCTTTATAATCTTTCTTAGCCTCGCTTTAAAAATTATTCACATAAGAATTTTCATCATCAATCAATGAGGAGGTCTGTGAAACCTTATTAGAGACTGAAAAAGGTTTCCAAACCTTTTGTAAGTTCTGAAATCAAACAATCTTTCCTTCAACATTCTCACTTTTCTTTCATAGACGTTTCTTGAGTAGTTATGAAAACTCCTTCGAGCCCCAACAACATTCCCCACAACTCAATTAGAAAAGTGAATTTTAAAGTTTCCACAAAGATGTCAGGCCAAGAAGCAGTTATGATAACCTCGTTGAAGGTTGACAAAATTTAGAAATTTTGAGGGTAAATACGAAAGATTTAGGGCATGTGACCATAACTGAGGTAACATATAGATAGAAGAAATGATAATGATAATGATGAAATGATAAGATGAAAATGTATTAATCATTTTTAGGTGTCTACATTCCCTATCTCTATCTTTACCTTTCTATCTCTCCATCTCTATATATATTTATCTATTTTAGATCTCCATCTATCATTATCCTCTCTACCATTATCTCTCCCTCTCCCTCTCCGTCTCCCTCTCTATCTCTATAGCTATCTCATAATCCCTCTCTCTCACTCTTCCCCCCTCTATCTCTCCCATTTATATCCCTATTTATCCATCTCTCCCTTTCTCCTTATTGTAAACATAACATGAATCTATTGGTAATGGATTCTAATTATCTTCCTCATTCATGAGTTATATTTCAATTGTGTTTGGATCCTTCAAAGTGGATGCATATTTGATTTGGGGATATTACTTCTCCATTGAGACCTTTGTTGCACAAACAACATCATTCGTTAAATGCATGCAACTAATAAACCAAAAAAATTCCTCATTGACCTTCCACACCTCTTCAACATACCCATTGCACACCAAGGCGTGATTCCTAGTTTATCTCAATTCAATATAATTGATGATGTATTGGTTCAGAGGGAGAGACATGCCCTTTCACGATGAATGGTCATCTATCTTAGAACAAGGAAAACACATTTAGGGACAATGAAATTGTTGGAAAATAGTGTGTAACATAGATTAGTTAAATAAATAAATAAAGCAAATTAGTATTTAATAAATAAATTTAGTTTTGGAAGTTACATTCCCGTATTTAGTTTCATATGGGAATAATGGCTTTATAAAGCCAATACTTATGTAATAGTTTTGTAATGTGATTGATAGAATTTTGATTCGAGAGCAATCTCAATTTTTCCTCTTTCATTCCAATATGGTATTAGAGCGGGTTTCTTCTTAGACCTCTCTTTGATCTCTCTCCATTCATTTGTCTTTCATCCAAAGTGGTGTTTACAATGGTATTGTAGTGAAGACCACATGTAACTACTATTGTTTTCTTCCATTCTTGCATTTGTCAATAGGTGAGCAATGTAGACCATGTGCAAAACCCTTTTGACTCCATCATTCATCTACATTTCTTCTCTTTCTCTCCACTATGCTCATTCTTTACATTGTTTAACACTACACTCTGTTCATCGTTGCCATTCCAAAAATTTAAAATTTAAATTTGTATTCCCCAATCTATTGTGGAGGTGTGTTTATCAGAACCATTATCAGGTATTCGGTGCTGCCAGCCGTTTCGGTGGATGCCGCTCTGTTCTTTAGCTGATTTCATCATGGTTTCCATTGATTTACTATGACTTTGGGCCAATATTTATAAATAAGGCCGTCTGGGTTGATTAGCGAGAGTGGGACTAGCGTTGAAGACATTCTGATTACTTCATCTGCATAAAGGAAAACAGTTCTATTAGTTGGTGGCTTGTCCACTTCGGTTTCTGAAGAGGAATTCAAGAATGATTTCAGAAACTATGGCAGTATTGTTGAGGCACGAATTATGCAAGACCATAGTATTGGTCGTTCACGAGGACTTGGGTTTGTGACTTTTGATAGCAAGCAAACGGTTGAAGATATCCTTACCCAGGGAAAGACTTGTGAATTTGATGGAAAGCAGGTTGAGATCAAGAAAGCGAATAAGATGAGAAGAGGGTGTCGCTGCTGAAAGCGAATAAGATTGTTCCAAATGACGTGCCTATTGATGGTATTTTTGATGCTACCAAAATAAGAAGTGACTCAGTGACAACAGTTGCACTATCAAAATTTAGAGGTCAATTTGAGATTTTTTGGTGAAAGAGATTCAGTTTCAAATTTATTTCCATAATATAAGGTTGGACATACTTGGGCACGATGCAAAACTTTCTCAGAAATCTTTCCGTTATTCAGAGAGGGATCAAGTTATGACTGTCCATGTGTTTGGAAGGAATCAAAGCATTTATCAAAGTTGCTAATAGTTGGCCAGTATCCACGAACCCTCTTAAACTAATTTCGTTGAAGCCTCTGGATGAGTCTACTGGTGACATTTCTAGTTTTCCTCTATGTTAGCACTAAAGGGGGGTGTTGGAAAATAGTGCTTAACACAGATTAGTTAAATAAATAAATTAAGTAAATTAGTATTTAATAAATAAATTTAGTTTTGGAAGTTACATTCTTGTATTTAGTTTCATATGGGAATAATGGTTTATAAAGTCAATACTATGTAATAGTTTAGTGTTATGTGATTGACAAAATCTTGATTCGAGAGCAATCTCGATTTTTTCACTTTCAAATAGAAATACAAGGTGGTGAAATGTAAAATAAGAGTTAAAAAAAATAAAGAATATGAAAAATATTATTTTGAAAAGTATTTAAGTATACAAAGAAAATTATTTGAATTTTACTAAATATATGTGTATAAATTTTTTTAAATGGGTTGTAGATTTTGATTATTATTTTTATATTATTAAAATTGATAATTTTTTTAGCAATTTATCTTATAATTATAGGTTATAGGAAGAAAGGTAAATGATTAAAAAATGGTCATAGACCTTAATATAATTAAAGTGATGATGCCAACAAGCAATCTCATAATCATAAATAAAAAAGATCATAACAAATAGCTTATATTTATGATGGAGAAGAAATCAACACTAGAGAAATGAAGAGATTGGAAGCTATTTTTTAGTTTTTGGAAGAATCAAAATTAAATGAAGATTAGAATGTACTTTGAATATTCTCAATGTATCAATGACCATTTGCAATTATGTGGTAACACACTCAATCCATGTGGAAGGAGGTTCACAAGGGTCATATTAGAAAGACAAGTATTTTGATTTTTTAAAGAACATTGATCTATTAAAATAAGTACAACTTGTAATAGAATAGGAATTTTCAAAATGGTTTGTGATTTTGATTATAAGAATATTGTAATTTTGATGATAATGGAATACTTTTGAATTAATTACAATATATAATATTAAAAATTTAGCATACATCACTTAAGAATCAAACAAACAACAATTACAATCCTATACTATATATGAATATGTTAAGAAAAATATTAGTATTAAAATTCTCATAGATATCACTTGTAAAAAAAATCAAAATTTTCTAACTTAGCTCTAATTGATCTTAAAATAATAGAAAAAGCACACTAGATGTATTGAAATAATGGTGTTGCATGTGTTGATTGAGCATGAAGAAGTTTCTCATCAAGTTCTACTTTTCTTCTAGTATAACCTATAAAAATGATTAGTATATCCTAATTTACTTTGATACCATGTTAGAAATTAGGATTTTAGGATAGTAATCATTATAAACAAAACATAGATTTTACACATTACACAAGATATACATAGGGAAAACCCTTTCAAATAAAAACCCATAAAACATCGTTTTATTAAAAACCACTTACAAAAATGGTCTATTCTAAAATAGACCAAACTTGGGGAACACTTCTTCATACTTCCACATGGTCAATAATACCTCATGTGCATAGTGATATAATTCACTATAAAATCTCCAAATTCTTTACCTCTCAAATGAGAGGGAAACTCCTTAAATATATGAGAAAGGGTGGCATAATACCTTAAGGGGTATTAGTCACCCCTATTCAAAATAACCATTCATAAATAATTAATAGATATTAGATTATAATTATTTCAAATGGGATATGCTTAATAAAGCATATAAGGTTTAAAAACCTTATATTAGAACATTATATAAATATTATAAGGGTATGACCCCTAATAAAATTATGCTATAATAGATTTACCACATAGGCTTCATGGGTGAATTCAAATACAAGATTTTGGGTATTTTCTACACAAATTTCTATAGCCCTTCTTTCTTGAATGTGGGTAGCTTCTATCTTTGAGAATAACCTTTGTCCTCCCCTTTCCCACATGACTTATTTTTTTATTCTCTACAATGTAGCTTCTACTCCTCTTATCTCTTTTTTCCTTTCTTAATTACTCTATATATTCACAGGTAGTACTCCCAAATTCTACAAACCCTACCTAAATCCCTCCCAAGTGCTAAAATAGATATATTTATTGTTTCCAATGACCAAGCAATAATTTTTAATTTTAATTTAGTGCCCAAATTTATAAATTTAAGTGCCACAAGGATTGTTTTAATGAGTAGAGCACCCATGTGAAATTTGAATCGACCTACCCCTATTCTCTTTCTCTAGTGAACATTAATGCATTTACTAGCAAGTAGAATAACTCTAAAACAAATGAAGGAAAAAATAAATTTTAAATCATTAACAAAGATAATTATTATATCATACTCTTGGAACTATAAGAATGTGAACTCCTACTCACAAACAAAATTATACTTCTACTACTCACAAATTGTGTGGCTATGAATAAATAGGCAAAATCTTACATTTAGCACTACCTCTTCTTTTCTCCATCCTTTTAACCTCTTTTATGTATCCACCACTATCTTGAATCTCTTACTTCTCATAGATCCAACTCTCCATGGTGGTATATAAGAAGAATAAATTTTTCCCTATCATAATATAAGGAATGACTACAAATGTGGTTATTGGCTAAAAAACATTACCCAATGTATAGTTGTTTTGCAACTACCAAGGAAGTTTTCCACTTCAAAATTATCCCTCTTTTAGTTGTCTCCTTCAGAACACCTCCATATCCTATAGGTCCACGTTGTCCCTTGGAATCATCCAACATCTCATCTAGTGTGTCTATAGCAACATTTTTTACATAATTTTTTTTTGTTAACAATAAGGGTATCCTTGTGATCTTGCCCAACAACCCATCAACCCATATCTTGGGTACCTACGGCAAGTGGGGGAAAGATTAGTCCCCTATGGGGGGACCCAACAGCCGACAAGCCAGTCCCAATCGGGTAAACTTGGGAGCAGAGTTGAACCTGAAACCAATGGGGAGCAAACCCACGATCCAAGCTAACTCTGCTCCTCCTTAATGTCATTGACCATTTCTCCACTCATGAGTTCCTTCTCCACATTCTCAATTAGTATGTTCTTTAATATTAGTTCTATTAGTTCCCCTTCACATTTATATTCATCTATTTTAGCCAAAATTTCACTAGCTCATTTCCAACTACTGCTACAGTATTGCACCCATTGATGTCCTTCAAGTTGAGGATTCGTTGTCTAATTTGTGCCTCCTTAATTTCCACCTCTTCATGGTACTCCTCATTATCCTATTCTTCTAATAAATTATTTACATCCAAAGGTTCCTTGCTTTCATATTATGTTCTACCTACTTGCGACACCATTATGTTGTCACTGGTTGTTTCAACTAGCAACATCACTCTGCTATCATATGCTTCACTATCAACATAAGCATCTAAATGGATAGTTCCTTTTGTTGCAGGTACTTGCAACTTCACATTTAGGCCTTTTTACAACATCTACTACCAACTCTTTGGGAATCAAATCAGCAAAAAGTGCAACTTCATATGTAGTTTCTCTCTAAGAATTTCTTGCCTGTCAATAACAATGCTCTCAAGTTGCTTTCTATTTCCCCTTCTTGGACTATCGAGAAAAAACATTCTCTTGTTCTTTACCAAAGTACAAATATTTTCCCTACCATTATGTACACCTCTTATATCATATTGCCATAACCTTCTCAAGAGTGAATTGTAACCCACTTTGATACTATGTTGATGCTTCCACAGTGAATAGAGTACACTGACCTCCCTATACATAGTCATTAGAAGCAATTAGAAATTGTTAGTTACTCTATGTTGTAGGCATATAATTGCTGCTCCAAATATTTTTTTAGAAATGGTTTGCTTTGTAGGAGTTGTTACATAAGGAAATCAACAAAATGTGCAACTTCATATTACTTGTCAATAACAATGTTCTCAAACTGCTTTCTATTTCCCCTTCTTGGGCTATCAAGAAAAAACATTCTCTTTTTCTTTACCAAAGTACAAATATTTGCCCTACCATTATGTACACCTCTTATGTCATATTGTCATAACCTTCTCAAGGGTGAATTGTAGCCCAATTTGATACCATGTTGATCCTTCCACAGTGAATAGAGTACACCGGCCTCTCTATACATAGCCATTAGAAGCAATTAGTTATTGCTAGTTACTCTATGTTGTAGGCACCTAATCGCTGCTCCAAATATTTAAAAAAAAAATAGTTCGCTTTGTAAGAGTTATTACGTAAGGAATTCTTTTTGATCTTGCAAACTCAACCCTATTTTATAAACTTCCCAGAAATTTTTTTCACCCAAACAAATAAACAAACATATATAAAGAATGAGTCCCCAATCACATAAAAAAATACACCCCTTAATTAAATAACAAGCAACATTAATATAAATATTTCTTCTACTTCATTAATTAGAAATACATAATTTACTAGTAGTTGACTTCATGACGAAATATAGAGAAAGATAAGGATTGAAGTCTTCCCCTGTCTGGCAGGCATTAACGCAGTAGAACAACTCCAAAGCAAACGGAAAAATTAAATTTTAAAGCAACAAAAAGATAATGGTTGCCAGCAGTCTTTAGACCCCATGCCTCTGCATCAATGGAAGCAAACCATTCAATTCATAAGATGGGAGTCTATGTAAATACAATATTCTTTCTCTCAATTTTATTGTTACCTATCATCAAATAAATGAGATTGGAATAATTGCACAATAGCGCCTGTGTAAAGCTTTTCTTGTATACTCCACAATGTGATAAAATGTGGACTTTGTAACAGGGTATGGATATCCCCCTTCCCTCCAAAACAAGACTTTTGTTAAATAAAGTTGTGAATATCCTCCTGAACTAAAACTGAATTCAGATAAATAGGTAGAGTTTAAATAAATCAGAACTGTGTTGCTCTTTTTTTAGGCTGCCATCTTATGAGGGTTTCAAGATCTATTTCGAAGAAGCAGGGATCTTATGAAGTTAAAAACAAATATACTATAGGATTAATTAGAATATATTTGAGTGCGTGTATTGTAGTGGGGCCAGAAATTATCCCACTAGTTTAAGATTTTTTTCTGCCACTTGTCAATCATCCGAGTTTTAAATTCTCATCAATTAATTTTTTTATTATTTTATATATTTTTTACTTTGTTGAATTCAATATGCAAAGTAATAAAATTCATGAGGCCACCAACTTCTATAAATTTTGAAGCTTAAAGTAGACTACAAAATTCATGGGACCACCCACTTTGAAATATTCCTAAAAAACTTTAGCAACAACCACTGAAATCTTTTAGGAAGCCCCTATCCATAAGACCCCACCATAAAAGACTTTATCCAAACTTCCTTATATTTATTCATTAACTTCCAATTAATGACCAACTATCAAGAGGAAGTGGATGCAACCCCCTACATGTATCTTCCCATTACTTGGTTCACTAACACTTACCCTTTGAGTACATCCCAGTGAGAAAAATGAATTTTAGTGCATCCCATATGACACCATGGGTCCCATCCTTTTTCTTAGTTCATTGCCAATGATGATAGAAAGAAAACATCACATATTACTTGTAGTCATCATTGGCTAAGGTGTAAGTGTAACAACATATAATACATGAGGCCATTAATAAGATTTTCATAACATATTGAACATTTCAAGTTGATGGATTGTACATCTATCACCTTCATGCCACTAGAGAAAGTTGGTCCAACCTAGTATGGAATAGCTCCTAACATATATCACTTGCATGGTACTACGGAAAGTTGGCTAAGGCCTGTCATACCATGTGTAGCTCCTCACATCTATCACTTTGTGCTACTAGTGATAGTTGACTAATCCTAAGATGTGATAGCTAGCTCTTGGCATTCATCACTTACAAATTACTAGTGATAGCTGGCTAAACCACTCTTATACCATAAAATGGATAGCTCGTGGCATCTTCACCTTTGTGCTACTAGTGAAATTTGGCTAATCTTTAAGACACGATAGGTAGCACTTGGCATCCATAACTTGCACAATAGTGGAGATAGTTGATTATTTGCATTTGTATCATGCTTGGTTCTCACAAGTGGAGTCGTCTTATAACCAAGTACACATAATCAAGATATCATAAGGATTCACAAATACTAGTCAAGTTGACCTAGTTATATGCCACATAAATTGATTCATAACCTATACACAAGGTCTTAAAGGTTTTGGGGTTAAATTTATTGGTCAACACATAACAATCACATTGCGCATGAGGTGGCCTCTATTTGAATGTATGAACATAACAATTTGTTACTTTGAATCAAAGTATTTATTAGACAAAAACTCAAACCCACAGTAGTAATATGAGACAATATTCTACTTCTAAGTATATAACCTTTGCATATTACCCATCATAAAACCTAGCATGAATTTATCCACCAACTAGATATAAAGGTAAATCACCCTACCATAGTGTTCATCACACAAAGCTCTAACATTTTTTTTGGACAATGTAAAGGTCTTCTCATACCTTCACATCAAAGATAGATCATGATGATAAAAATCTAAAGTTCAACCTATATTGGAGAATATTTTGAAAAACCAAACACCACAAACCTTATAGTAGGTAAGCTTGGTGATAATAGACAATATTTTATTGGCCCAAACCTATATAGTGGGACCATATTGATTATGAGGTGAGTTCATAACCATCTAATACAAATTTAGTCTCAAAGTAAAGCATACTAAAGAGGGAAAGTTAAGCAATTTTAGCAACACCACATACATTGGATAAATTCCCTAAATTCCTCTATATGGACTTTAGTCATAGAGGCATATCTCACCCAATGATTGCCTACATACCCACTTCCAAATGTGATCAAAGTCCCATGTTGCTCACCTAGGATTTCAACTATTAGGATGAGAATGTATGCTCTTTCCCTAGTGAATATAACTTATACATATACTAGATGCGACCATTTTGTCACATACATCAGCAAGGTATAGTTTTCAAGGATTCCTATCCTTGATAGGTAGTTTCCCCAAAGAAGCCATGGAATAGCTTAATCGAGAAAGACCAAGAAGGTGATACAAAACACAACTATATATGTTTTTACTCAAATGAATCAATTCAACATGTTAAGAGGGCATGCTACTAAGAACACGGTCTTGAACTAACTCTACATATAATGGTCCCAATTATTGACCCTCTTTACACTTAGCTAAGTATTAAAATGCCACTCATCTTA
Organism: Sequoia sempervirens; assembly: GCA_007258455.2. Classification (NCBI taxonomy): domain Eukaryota; kingdom Viridiplantae; phylum Streptophyta; class Pinopsida; order Cupressales; family Cupressaceae; genus Sequoia; species Sequoia sempervirens. The sequence continues at coordinate 58,395 of VDFB02004049.1, read as the reverse complement.
AATGATATAATTATTTAGATTGTAATCCATATATAGATTTATTATACATAATATCATAGTCAATTTGAAATAATTCCCATTACATTAGATTATGAGATGGTAATCACCAAAGTATCCAAAAAATATGCAAGCCCTTAATAGGGTTCCTTGTGATTTCTTACTATAATATGATTCAATGATATCGAACATCATCATCATATTAAATTATGACACCCCTCTCAATTAGAACACGTCATGACTCAACAAGGCCATACTAAAATGATCTAAACTTGAGACTTGACTCACAACTACAACTACAAACTTGCTTTGAGCATGATGAATAACATAGCCATACTCAATATAATTGGCATACTATACACATAAGATAACCATATGGAGATATGTAACAATAGTAACAATATTCCCAATCTCTTGATTTCATTTGCCTTATGGTGCAACCCAATATTCTTATAATAGTCTAGTTCACTAACTAGATATTATTCATACTTTCCACTTAGACTAAATATGGCCATAATGGTTAATAGTCAAATATCAAGAGATGCTATACTGTATGATGATAGATGGTTAGTCTATTAACTCAATATTAAAAACACCATCAAAATTAAATGGAGCTTGTTTCCTTCACTTTATTATACATATTGTCAACATAAAATATAGACCAAAATGAAAAGATTTAAATGCAACATCAAAACCCTCAATCCAAATAATATGTGACATCGGTTAGAGTAAGAAATCAAAAAAATAAATGAATAAACCAAAATAAAGTTACCTAATTTCGATTCTTGTTGTACCGTGAATGCAGATTTTCTTAAAAAGGAATGATATGTGGTTGCTTGAACCAACAACATGACATTGCAAAGATTCAATATCCTCCTCTTGAAAATTGATCTTGAGAGGGTAGATTTATAGGCTTGGTAGGATGAAGATCAACAATTGAGATCAAAAGATAGATGGATGGCTAAGATTGAATTAGTTGGGTGATTGGAAGATCAAGGATGGAGGATATTTTAGATTTATTTAATTTAAAATTAATTTTTGGAAGATAGTTGGAAGTTGGTTATGAGATGGGTGGTGAGGAATAAAATGAAATTTTAATTTATTTTATTCATTTTTGGGTGGTTATGTGAGGGATTTAATTAATTTAAATAATTAAATAATGTGGAAGGGGGGCATGAATTAGGAATTTTAGGACTTAGGAAATTGATTTAGGACTTAGGGAAAATGAATTAGGATTTATGGGGAAATGATTAATTGGGATATTTTTAGGATAAATGATAGAATTATGACCTAGGATATTTATAGGTGTCTACATTTTCTCCCTCTTTGAGATGATATTGCGACTGAAATAAGAAAATTCATTTCAAAGAAGAATGAAAATATAGATGTGGAATGGGATTAGAAAAATGATGAGGCATATAAAAATAAGGATGGGATGATGTCCTCTTGAGAGGATAGGCTTGTATGAAGGACATGAGTAGGTTCTCAAAATGGATGGAAAGGAAGGACGAGAAAAGGGGATTAGATACAAATGAGGAAGGAAAGCATAGTCATGTTGAATCAATGTGAGCAACTTAATGTTTGATATAGCACTTGACGTTATGTATCATGATATAAAGACCATGGTGACAATGTGCCAAATGCACTAAGGGCTAAAGGTTACAAGCAGACATATTCCTATAACACCATGATATGAAAGAACATGATGTTTTTGTGGTAGGTATGTTGCAAGGACCAATATAGATGCAAGAAAAAATGATACCACAAACACAAGCAAAGTAACTAAGCATGCATAAAAATGATTACAAAAACAAACATAATGCTTTTCTTGGTCAAGCTAAAAATCAATGATTAACTGATTGATGATGATAATATTGTTGATGTGGGAATGATATATCTCTAGAACAACATGAGGATGGTGTTGTTGATGTGGGAATGATATATCTTGAGAAAAACATGAGGATTGTGAATGATATATCTAGTTTTTCAGATCTCTCCCCCCTTTCCATTTGGCATCCCCTAATAGCCTACCCCCTCTCACAGAGGTGGCCCTTAGGGTTTGACACAAATTTCTGCTAACTTCCTTTCCTTCTTATGCTTTATACTTTCTTTACTGTTCTATCCAGGGTCCCAACAATGAATCCAATGTTGGCAAGAAGAATGGGGAAGTACATTTCAAAGATCTATACCCCAAGACTTCTTATGTAGTCAGTTTATACCTTGAAGGACATAGTAAGAAAGCAAGCATTTTCGATAAGTTATTAAGATGAATAGATAATATCTACCATGTTAACAACAAAAAAACCATTCATTCATAGTGCATGCATAGATAAACCCTTATATCTCCTTATATTATATTATACAAGTATACAAAAGGTAGGTCTTAGTCTTTGCTCTTAGATCTATATCCATATATCTCTCCACATATGATTTACATTGCATATATATCCTTTCCCATTGATGGACATGACTACTAGTCACATCCAATATCTTCTCCTTTCTCTATGGACTCTTTGCGATAAGATCTTCTATTCTTGACCTACTAACAATGATAATAGGTTAAAGGTCTTGATTTCAAGTTTGAGTTTGGATTGATGAAACTAGGATGATATGGGTTTGAGTTCAAAAAATTTTGGAAAGATGAAAGGTAAAGTGGTTTATGGAAATGTGGTTTTGGATGATGAGTTATGGATTGGTTTCAACCTTGTAGCAAGAGATGTTCTAATCTTTTCAAAGTTTGGTGTTGTGTTTGGATTGTTTTGACATAAAGATTTTGACAATAAGGATTCAAATTTTTTTCCTAGGATATAATGCAAGAAGACTCAACAAACACATTAGACACATTGGTTTAAGCGACAAGGTGTAAGTATAATAATTGGTCTCACACAAGAATACACATCAAACACATGAACAACCTATAATTATTTAGGTAGACATGTTATTCCATGCAGACTCACAATGGCTACTTTCATCTCCACTTAATAAAAATGGTGACATTTGTCCCATTAATACCATTTACCACATGATTGGCTATATAGGGAATATAAGGTCATGTACCACCTTACAACCCTTACCTTGGAGGATAAATCCCTACCCAAAGTGAGATCTATCTAAACATATAGAGGTGCATGTGAGTAGTTCCCCCCAACAGTGATGCACCACGAGGAATAATTGTTGAAAGGTCTTAAGATAGGGTGGAAAATGTTGCAAGGGAGTCTTCCAAATACCACAAAGGTACATAAGAGAAAATTCATAGATGAAAGGAAAAAATTCTAAACAATCAGGAGGAGAGGGTAAACCACTCTTCACCCTCACTCCTCCAAGGTATAAAGTTCTTGGAGGCTTAGCCAATATTGATAAGATTCCACTTCAGAGAGGGGTATCTTTTGATTCACCCTGTGCTATTTATACTCTGCTCAAACATTGAAGTTGAGGTTTTCCCCAGGGTGATCAAATCCCTAGGAAGGCCTCATAGAAGGAATGATCCAAATGTTTTTGGTCACCTAAGATCACATGAGGCATAAGGGTAGATCATACACACATTGGGATCCTTGGGATAATAATGAAAATAAAAGAGTAAGTGATGTTTTTGATCCCGTAGATCACACAATGGTGAAAGAGGAGAGCATACACATCACCCAACCAAATACATAGCAAAAAAAGTGAATTTCTCATAAAAACCAAATATGATTAATTCTAGTGAGTTGTTTTAGTCTTTGACATACAATGTTGTAGAAACCTAATTAGTAGTTTTAGAGATAGTCATGGACAAATGGTTTTTGTTGTAAGAAATATATTATAAATAACAATAAAAGCCATACAAAAAATAAGAAAAAAAAGTTATGACACAAAAATAAACTTATAGAAAAGATATGCTCGTCATAAGATTGAATAGTGCCTTAAAATCATAGCTTTCAAATTTCTACCACCTGGTCAAACTAAATCTGGTTTTTTTTGTAATGTTTAGGACTAAAAAATGAAAATGAAAAGAATAAATCCATATTAAATTTTGAAGAGATTTCTAGAAATGTAAATAAATTATAATTTTTTTTGATTTGTTGTCTAAAAACCAAATTTATGAAGAATTAAAAAATCAAATATCTCCCTCCATTTTGATGATCTAAGTGTGATTTTGGATAGTAATCTCTTTAGGTGATCACCAATTTTTTTAAAGAATTGTACAAAACAACCAAGCCATTTTTGAGATATGATTAGATCATTAAAAATCATAAAATTGAAATAACTCACTCATTATCAAAGATAAGTATTTTTTTTACAATAGCCTCCTTAAATGATCCTAAAATTTTTGTAATTTTTTTTATATAAAAAGATTCAAACTGTTTAAAATATATTACCAAATCTTTAAAAAATATGGTTTTTTGTTCAACTTTCTTGAAATCGTAGATCCTTGTAAATTTACCTTCAATTTTTTTAATGAAAGAATTAAAATCTAAAACATTGGATTAGAAAAAATTACAAAAAATAAAGATTAAAAAGGAACAAGTGTCCATTGGACGTGCCAAAAATGTCAACATAAAATATAAACCAAATTGAAATATTTTAAATGTAATATCAAAACTCTCAATCTACATTATATGTGGCCTCAATTAGAGAATTAAAAATAAAAATGAATAAACCAAAACAAAGTTACCCAATTTTGATTCTTATTTCACCATGAATGTGGATTTTCTAAAAAAAAATGGATGAAATATGTGACAATACAAATGCCAGTTTTGGTTGTCACAACATTTTGAAGTAGTTCTCAACATTCAATTTTAACTTTTTTGCATTCGTGGTACATGTAAGTTTTAATTCTAAGTTTCCAAAAACTCAACAACTCCTCAAGCTAGATATGAAAAGGAATATTCTTCTAATGGGTTTTGTTCCTGTTAACTTGTAACAAAATTGTAAAAGTGTCAAATGAAATATGAGACATGTGAGTCATGTGACTGGCTCATGAGCTTGCATGCTCACCTTTTCTATTTAAGGGGACTCATTCCTCATTGTAAAAGGTTTTGAATAATTTTTAGTTGGGCTTAATATATAGATGTCAAGTGTAGGTTTTAGCACTTGTTAGTATAGAATAGTCTATAAAGTGTTATTCTCTGAAGCATTAAGGCACATTATTAGTTGAAAAATATGAAAATTATACTTCCATTCAAAATCAATTATGTCCAAATTGTAATACAAATTATTCTTATGAATAAAATGATCAAGGATTATTGAATTCATTTCTACAAATTTGTGTCAAGTATTTTATAGATTGTTTTTTGTTCAAGGAATAGAGTAAACACTCTTTATAAGATACATAGAGTGTTGTGTTGCATAGGGATTGTTAACTAGAGTTACCTTTGGATGTTATTCGTTGGATATTTTGTTGCAAGTTAATAATGAAAATTATCCATTGAAATATGTTTGAATTGTTGTGAGAAGAAGATTTATATGTCTATCTAATTCTATATCTAGGGATAGACATTGTTGTTGAGAAATTAAGTCCATTCAAGGTTCAAAATACATTTTTAAAATGATAAATATTAAGAAGTAAATAAGTTATTATTAAGTATCTTGTGTTCTCATGCTTGGATCTAAAGATATACAAGGAATTTAGCCATTTTTTGTGCTATTTGAAAAATCCTTGTCATAACATATGGGAATTAATTTTATAAGGAAATACCTCGTTAAAATTGTTTATCATTATGTGATATTGTTTTTTATTCAGGAAAAAATAGGTTTTGAAGCTACCCGAAACCCTTTACAACCAAAAACAAAGTTGCAAAAAGAACAGTCTGCAACCAGCCAAAAACTAGCCCCCAAACAAGACCCGTCAAGATTTACATTTAGAACTACTCTTGTGGGAGCGGAGAGTCATGTCAAAAGAAGGCCTAGAGAAATTTGTTTTTTTTCCCTTTACAATAATCCAACCTTCTTCCACTTGCATTGCCTTATTAGAGAAACCCACCTAGGTTTTCAAAGCCTAAACTGCAAAAGGATTTTAGATCCTTCTTCATTGGAAAACCTCCTACTTCCCTTCATAATTAGATATGGCTATTCTCTAGAGGATTTCGGGAATTAGTTGGAAAATCAACCAACATTTTCCATGTAAAATCTTAAGGTAATTTACTATACATTACCTTCCACTTTGATTTATTAAAAAGTCCAAGCACTTGGAAATGAAATAATTTAACCTCAAAGGATTAACCCATAATCATGTAAAGATGACATGGTTTAGATAGATGGAGAAACACAATTCTTAGATCTATTTATAGATTTCATTGTATAATCAACATTCACACACTTCCCTTTTACTAGGAATTGACATGATTTCACCATATATCAAGTGTAAGACTTCGATAAGGATTATATCTTGTAACTCAAAACCCTTTGAGAGCTTCACTCCAACAAAAACCACTTAAAAAGTTACTACTAAATCATTGACCCAATGACAATAATTATTATTAGAAATGTTTCATAGACAAATACTAATCATATAACTAGATAAAATAGTCCCAAATATTCATGACAATTAATAGAAAATGATTAGTAAATCTCATATATAGGGGTCAACATTTGAAGAACTCAAATAATTTTTCACACCACAATTTGCAAGAGTAGTTATAACTAACCCCTCAACAATTAACCATCAAAATAGAATAATCCAACTAACATTATAATTGTAATGCCCTTATTAGGCATGCATTCAACAATACAAACATGTACCAATCACACAAATTTCTTGACAAAATACTTGAAAGTAAAATGTGATAACATGCATACTGTATACAAATTATTGACCAAATACCATAATTTGTAAGTTACATTCAGACATGCATGGTATATACGCCTTGAACTAAACAACCAACATTAATATGAATATTTCTTCTCTTTCATTAATTAGAAATTTACATGTATAATTTAATACTAGTTAAGTTCATGACAAAATATAGAGAAAGATATAGGGATTGAAGTCTTCCCCTATTTGTTTGGTGGGCATTAATGCAGCAGAACAAATTGAAAACAATTATTGGAAAAAATAAATTTTAATGCATTGGCAAAGATAATGGTTTCCCATAGTCTTTAGACCCAATGCCTTCGCATCAATGAGCGTTGAGTGTGGGAAGCAAAACATATAACAATCAATACATGTTATTCAATTCTTAAGATGGGGCGATCTATGTGTCTACTCAATGCATATTTGGTATGTGTTTAATATTATCTCTCTTAACTTTTTTTTGTTGTTATTTAAATTATTATATTATTGATTTGTTTTTTAATATTTAATTTAAAATTATTTTATAATAGGTTATTAATCTTTTGGTGATTTTTAATTGGTTCTTAATGAATGTACAAGACATCAAGTCTTGTTCAGTGCAAGACCCCAACATCATAAGAGACAAACCCTCAATCTACAAATTAAACCTTAACATAATGGATACCTTTCAATCACATTTTACATAATCATATTACTAAATTAAAAAAATAAAATTTTAACAAAATCATAATAAAATTTTATGATAAGTGTATTGACTTAAATATCTATTAAAAATTAAAATAAAAGCTAAATAATCTTTGAGCAAAAGGTTGAAAGTATGAAAAAGTACGCTGGGGCTTAGATCCACAACATCAACCTTCATGATCTCTGATGATTGAAGTGAACTCTTATCCTCTTGTTACCTTTACTTTCCTCATTGCCAATTCTTAAGATGGAGTGATCTATGTGTCTACTTAATGCATATTTTTGGTACGTATTTAATATTATTTCTTTCAATTTTATTGTTTTTTAAATTATTATATTATTGATTTGTTATTTTTTAAATTTTTAATTCAAATTTTATAATAGATTAATAGTCTTTTGGTGACGTAGAATAGTTCTTAATGAATCTACGAGGGATCATGTTTTGGTGAGTGCAAAACCTCAATACCATAGGAGATGAGGGTGGATTGTACTTCAAACAACTTTGACAAAATGGATACCCCTCAATCTACAAAATTAAACCTTGATCAAGTGAATACCATTATTTCTGATGATTGAAGCAAACTCTTACCCTCATCATTGCCAATTCTTAACATGGAGTGATCTATGTGTCTACTCAATGCATATTTGGTATGTATTTAATATTATTTCTCTCAATTTTATTGTTTCTTAAATTATTAAATTATTGATTTGTTATTGTTTTAATTTAATTCAAATTTTATAATAGGTTATTAGTCTTTTGGTGAGGTTGAATGGTTCTTAACGAATCTACAAGGGATCATTGAGTGCAAAACTCCAATATCATAAGAGATGAGGCTGGATTGTACTTCAAATAACGTTGACAAAATAGATAATCTGATATTGCTATCAAGACTCAACTGGGTAGTTTTACGAGTCAAACTCATTGATCCATATTTCATGAGTAGTGATTCACAAGAAACCCATCTCTCATGATAGTGAAAACCTCTTAATCAAACTTCATATAATCAAATTAACAAACTTTAATAATCAAATCATATAAAATTATTTTAAGTAAATGCATTGATCTAAATATATATAATTAAAATAAGTGTATTGACCTAAATATATAATGAAAATAAAGATGCTAAATAATCTCTTAAGCCTAAATATCTAATTAAAATAAGTGTATTGACCTAAATATGTAATGAAAATAAAGATGCTAAATAATATGTGGGTAAGGATGTAAAAGTTGGAAAGGACTCAGATCCCCAGTATCAACATTCGTGTAGTCTGACAGTTACCGAACCCCTATAGTACTGTTGGGTCAACTTTCCTCACTGCCCTTTCGTAGCTTTGAAGTTTACAATTCTCTATATTATATGCTCTCTTTTACAAAGCACACAAAATGTGGGACTAAATGGCACGACTTCTCCTCCAGGTTATTATTTTTAAAACATAATATCTAACAGATCTTCAAAGCAAGCCTATTGCTGCCTGGAATTCAACTGATGGTAATGTAAAAAACTAGTTTTCGCCCGTTCCGAACTCATTCAAATGTTCCCACAGACTAAACTTTCTCTTCTTCCAGCATTTCAGAATTTTATTTCAGTTTAATAAAAAGCAAAAACAATTGCCAAAATGGGGTTGTTGAAAATATATTTCAAGGTTAGTATGTTCACAGCCTGTTGTATTCAAGTGTGCAAATGAATTTATGTTTGGTCCAGGTTGGAACCCTTCATCAAATAAATGGGATTGTAACAATTGCAAAATAGCCCCTGTGTAAATTCAAGCTCAGAAAGCTTTTCCATTATACTCCACAATGTTGTAACAGCGTATAGATATCCTCCTTCCCCGAAGAAAAGTAGATTTTTGTCTCTTTATTTATCTCACTAACCGAAACAGGGATGCACGTTTTTAGTAAAACCAAGTAGGAGAGTCCTTCTAAAAGACTATATAAACTTCCTTATATTTATTCATTAACTTCCAATTAATCTATTCTTAACAACCATGCAATACTAAATCCCTAAACATATGGCTACCATTTCTGCATATCCAAATATTTTTCAACCAGGCTAGAGTACATTGAAATTGTTTCTTGATAGTGCATATGTCTTGCATCTACCACCATCATTTCAGTTGCATAATACTCCATCTGTACAAAGTTCTTCTCAATTTGTTCACAAATAAAATGTTATTGTATTACTACATGCTTAACTTTTTCAAGACACTTTAAATGCTTTGTCATGGCAATAGAACATTGGCTTTCACACTTCAACACTGTTGGTATGGTTTGAGCAATCCTTCTCAACCATATTGATTCTTTTTCTGCTTGACATGTTAATATGTATTCTTCTCCTATGCTTGAAAGAGAAATTGTCAAGTGTTTGTTGCCCACAAAACTAAAGAACAAATAGTATCAATATCCCCACCCAATCTGCATCACAATAACCTCAATAAGCTTTAGACATTCTTCTGAAGTCCCACTGAATATAATTCAGTGCTTAATTCTTGCTTAAATATATTAGAAAGTTCTTTTGACTGATGCACATTGTTGTGGTCCAAGAATACTGGAAAACTGGTTCAAGAATGGTTACAACATGTGCAATATCAGGTCTACTAGAAACCATTGTATACATTGAAATTGTACTCATATAATTTACTACTTGTGTTTTGAGACACATTTCTAATGAAAGCTTCGTACCCATTCCTGTTGGAGTACTTATTGGTTTGCAATTCTCTATCCTAAATTTCTTAAGAATGTTCCTAATGTACCTCTCTTTATTAAGATAGATTTGACTCTTCCCCCTAACCCTTAACATTTGAATAACCAAACAATAATATCTAAAATTTTACAAGTAATTAAGACTAACATTTTTAATCATTGCTCATAATGATAGAATCAGCATATAGATGTAAATATATCATTGAGCTACCTTCTCATGGCCTGACCTGATAATTTTTTTATAGAACTCTTTGGTGTAGCTTTTCACACTTTTTAAAAAAGTTCTATATTTTCTTGAGAAGCCTAGTAGAAATTTAGCCTTCATCTTGTTCCCACTCTATCCCACCTAGTTATTTTCTCTCTATCATTTCTTCTTCATTTAGTCTACATCTCTTTCCACCAAATCAGAGCATGCCCTTTTAACCAAGTTTGTGCAACCTTCACTCTCCTTGAATCTTCTACCTCATCATACTTGAAATATTCCTCCATTTCTCTAATGGAAATGATTATTCATTTGATTCTAGGCTCCCTCAGAAGCATTCTAATTTTTTAAATAGTCTGAAGGAGCCTCCTTTCTCTTGCATTCATTTCATCACCTGCTTCTACATTTTCTTATGCTATTGTCTCAATTTCTTCACTATTACTGTCAACACCTTCATGTGCTCGATCTCTCCTTTAATTCCTCTCAAGTGCTTCAATTTTAGCGTGCATTCCTCTTACAACTTCCAATACTTTATTCATTATACATGCAAGTTCTGTTGCTGCAACAATCTCTACCATTTTTCTTCTTAGCGGCATCTGACTATCCTTAGTCACTACAACTCTTCTAGCAAAAGCAAGGATACACCCATACACAACCTTTGCCATTTTGGACTTTGTCCGACTTCAAAAAATATACAATACACTTACTCAAAGCCATTGGAAGCAATTAATTGTTGCTAATTAGCTTATAGTCTTGATACCTAATCACTGCTGCAAGTTATTTATGCAGAAGTTGCTCACTTTGTAGTTGCTGCAAGTGACCCTATTTGGTCTTGTATATTAAGATTGTCTTTGTAGTCAGCAAACACAAATACATGCACATAGGCACTTTCCACAAGACTGCTTGAACTCAATAACAAACATCATTAATATAAATGTTTCTTCTCTTTAATACCAAAATTACAACTAATTGACTTCGTGACAAATATAGGAAAAAATATTAAAATTTAAGTCTTCCCCACTTTGGCTTACACTCAACCTCATTTTCACCCATCTAAAACAATTCTTCTTCCTTTTTCTTAATTTACTCATTCTAAAACGTGATCCCCACCTTCTTTCTTAAATTCTTTTCTTAACCCTCCTTTCTTCTTAGGTGAAGTCCCTCCTTTCTCCTTGTAAAATCAAACACTCCTCTTTTAAAGAAATGGTGGCCTCACACACATTTCAAATAAAATAAAATAGAAAGACCAAAAATAACCTAAGAAATGATAGCCCGTCTTTTAAATTTTTTTATTTTATTTTAAAAGCAACAATTTATAATAAAAGAGATTAATCAGTAACGGACAACATGATAAAACCAGCTATGGATCAATTAGAGGAGGCCAATCCTAGGCTCACGTAGGTCCATCAAACACACAAAGAGACATAGAGAAACAAGTTAGGAGGTAGATAAGAGAAGAGAAGGATAGAAGTGGCAGGGTTGTGAATGTCATTTTTAAAGGATTAAAAGACTACAATTACAAAGAAACCACAAAAAAGCTAACAAGAGACATTTTTAAGGATAAACTAGAATGGTCAGGAGTCATTCAACAAAAAAACATGATTGGAAAATGGATGAGATGGCAAGAGTAGGCACATAAGAGTTACATTGGGGAACCTTGAAGACAAGAACATCCTACTAAGGAACACTTAGTTCCTTAGAGGTACACAAATTTACCTTGACGAAGACTTAACCATAATACAACAAGATGAAAGATGAAAAGAGTGGGAAAAAGTAAAGGCAACAAGAAAATTGAAGGAAAATGGACTTGGTTACAAAATGGAAAGGCTCAAATTAGTGACATAATTACACACCAAAAATAGGAACTTGGGTCCCCTTAGGAATATTTATCAATGGTAAGCTAGAATTGTATAGGTTGTCCTTGGAGAATAGAACCTGGTTTGGAACCCATAGTAGAAGGAAAAGACATTATCATCCTTAGGAGACCCATGAACATGAAGGATGTAAAATCCCAAAATTTGAAGGATATTAAAAAGCTTTAATTTGGAACGAGAGAACAAACAATGGAAAAGGACATAGTGGAATTGCAGTTCTTGCACGTGGGGGTCTTCCACCTCTGGGAATAACCCCTGTCCTCTCCTTTCCCATGCGACTTTTTGTTTTTCTTTTTGTTCTCTGGTACGTAGCTTCCACTCTTCTGCTCCATATGTTCACACACACCACTCCCAAATTCCAAAAAACCTACCTAAATCTCTTCTTAATACATTTATTATTCCCAACGGTCAACCAAACATATAACTTTAAAATTAAAATACATTAAACATGTCAAAAATTGTTTGTGGGATCTTGAAAAACTTTTTCTTTCTACTACTAGGTATATGTTTCTAATTATTGAGAGAGTTGGAATTCCAAGAGGGAAAAGTTATGTACATCCGATGGAATATTATATAATAACTGGTAGAATAGTTCCACAAAGGATGGATCTCATACACTTCCAATAATTGATGTCTCCCATTGTGATAAACTTCTGAAAATTCTTGTTTAGCAGTTCGAAAGACCCCACCTTATCACTGCAACTACTAATTACAACACACAGCAAGTATTGCCTGAAAAATAGTGATTCTCCCTCCCTTTATGGGGTCATCTAGAATGACGCGCCATAATCTTTACTCTGCATAACCCCACAGGCTTATAAAAATGCGAACTTTGTTTATTCATTCACTCTTATTTCCTTCATCTTTTATAAAAGGGGTCTAGAGGAAAAAAAGAAGCCTTTATTAACTTTAATTTGTGCTAATTTAATAATCCAATTAGATGCATTTTAAGTTAATAAGGAGGAATATTATATATATTATGTTAATGTAATTTGAATTAGATGTTAAAGTATAGAATTTGAATTCGGAGAAGAGATATTTAATTTTATGATTGAAAAATGAATGTTTTTGCTGAAGATTATGAAATCTTATTTATTATAGTCTTACAAACGCGTGCTTTCATTTGTATCTTGTCACGAGAGATTGAATATATGGACTAGGGTCAAATTTATGCCTATGAACATGTCTTGCACTTGCAAAAATGATCTAACAAAATGTGTATTTTTGTCGTGGTATTCACTTGATTGATCTTTATTTGCTTGACCTTTTATGTTGATTTAAAAATTGATGGTATTTAAAGGTACCTTTTAAAGGGCTACTATTATGTTTTAAGGAGACATGTTCACCTAGGTTTTGACCATTTGAAATGTGTTTAAAAACTTGAAGATAATAAATCTCAACCATGCGAATGTTCCTATAATGAATGTGTAGATCTATATTTGTTATAATAGAGCACTCGATTCAAACATTTCCTTCCTTAAAAGGAAATGATAATGCTTAGAATGATTTGAGAGGAGATGATGTTTTGAAATGAGATGTGAAGTGCCTGCAAACAAATGTCTTTAAATACAAGAAAATAACAATAAATCATACAAATGTGTGTCAAGCATGCACTTTGTGGGAAAGAATTGGGTGGTAGTTGATGAAAATTTAAATTTAAATTTTTAAAATTTTAATAATCAATGTGATTGTAGAGTTGAGCCTTTGCCAATAGAAATGACCTATGACATAAAAAGGTTCAAATTAATATATACAACAAATATATACCTATATACATACACAAATTTGTGTAATTAGTGTGTGAATTGAGGGAATATATAGAAGTTTGTGCATATGTGGATAGATTAAGGGATAAATGTATAGCAATGTGTGTGAGGGATGAGTAAAAGCATAGGGGAAGAATCCATTTTTTTACAAAACAATGCCATTTGATATGTAAACATATTAAACAACTCTTTCAAAGTTGAAACACATTAAATGGGATATAACATGGGTACATGTGGATTTGACTATTACATTTTTCCCTCACTTTGAGATGCATGTGAATTCTAAAATGATTATTCACATCAAAGTATATAGCACTCACAAACATGCATGTAAAGTAAATATTTAGACATTGAAGAATATAATGAGGGTCCATATAAAATAATGGACCCTATTAAATGTGATCATGTAGGTTTATCCTTTAGGATGTGCTCTCCATGAGAACGTGAAAATAGAGGAAATATATGCTATATGTAGCTTTTGTAATGCAAGTAAGAACAATTGTAATTTGAATCTCATAGCCAACGATCATAAGAGAGAGAGTCAAGGATTGGGGTTAGAGATGTTTTTCCTATATGGAAAGAGGCAATTCTCTACCTCACTTGGTAGCCATTGGGTGATAGGGCACATGGGTTGTTGGTATGCCATATGCTAGTGATGAGTTTCTATAGGTGCCTATAACTATTTGCAAAACATAACATGTGATTGTTAGTGATAGAATATCCTCTACATTTGGTTGTGTTTGTAGGCTACAAGGAATTGAAGGAGAAGGAAAAATAATACATGAATGTATGTGTAACCTAGAAATTTAAGCATGTAAATCATATAAAGTAATAATTGTAAATGAATTGGTTATGTATCAGTCAAATAAAGTATATTGAATGATAGTTGTGGGAAGCACATAGGTTGGAGTTGTCATCAAGGAATAATGTGTACCCCAACATGCAAAAATATGATTGTTGATGTGACCCTCAATAGTTAGAAAGACATGTGTTAGCATATAAGACACTACCAAAGGCATGTGGCCCCAACATAGTAGCACAAATAAGAAAAGGAAGGTGATAGGTCCCTAATGGAAATAAAAATCTTGATACATGGCATAACATGTAGTTGATAGTGCAAGGAAGGTTCATATGTAATGCCTCTAATATATTAAGGATCTCAATACATGGTATAAAATATAATTAATAAGGTAAGGAAGGATTGTAATGTCCCTATTGTGACTCTTAGAACATGATTAAGTTGGATCTCAGTTGTGATCATATGGTTTGTCCTTGATGACAAAATCCCTTTTAGTTAGTTCTCTTTGATGATCAGTCTCAGTTTGGATCTTTATGATTTATTATGGCACTTCTTTAATGTCTCTTGGCTATTACAGACAGTTATTTGTTATGATTCAAATTCATGGTGATGAGATCTCTGGTTCATGTTATGAATGCTATTTCTTTGACTGACAGAGTTTGACAGATGGTTTCTTTGTCAAGATGGTTCTCCTTGCATACCACTAGTGTATTTCACATGATTACAAGCTATTTGATTACATTCCTTGAACTCACATTTGTAAAGGCATTACAGTTACCTTGGTTCTGACATCTCATTTGTCTAATGTTTTTGGTTGTTTCTCATTTGGGCTTACACTTATCGTCGTGAGAATGGTAGGGTCTCCCTGATCCATTCTGAAATGTCTGTGTTGCCTATCGACAAGACATTTTTGCTGTCATAACGATTTGGTTTTACATACAAGCAGCTTTCGGCGTGACATTCACGTGGTCTTGGCAACAGAAGAAAAGTCTATCGGCATGAGGTTTGTTCACTGCTAAGAGGTCTTACTGAATGAGTCAGGTCTCACCGACTAATACATGAGGTGGTTCATCGGCGTAAGAAATCCCTATTGGCATGTTGTTTCATTGAGCGCTTTGTGTCTTGGTGACCGACACAAGAAAGTTCATATCGGCATAAGCAATACCCGTCAGAATGATGTCTTAGCGAAAACATATTATCTCACCGACCGAAGGAAGGTGAACTTATCAGCAGGAGTTTTGTTATCGGGGTAGTGTCTCATTGAACTTGAAATGTCTCCCTGACTAGTGCATGTGGAAGTCTATCGGCGAGAGTTGTGGTATCGTTATATGGTCATAGCGAACTCTTTTGGTCTCACTAATGGGCACATTAAAAAATTCACTTCGGCCAGGCTTGGAGTATTCGGTTTAGTATCTCAGCGAATTCAAGTGTGTCTCCCCGACCATATGCATATGGAGACTTATCGGTAAAACTAATGGCTATCGATATAATGTCTTGGCGAGGTTTTCTTGTCTTGCCGATTGACAATGTAAAGGTATGCATCTCAGTAAGAGTTTGTGCATCGAAGAAAGGTCTTGGTGAATTTGATTTGTTACACCGACTGAAAACATAAAGGTAGTCTCTTCGGTAAGAGCTAGGGTTTTTGGTGAGAGGTCTTGGCGAGTGACCTTCGGTCTCGCCGATGGAACATAAAGGGACTTCGTCGACATAAGATTTGGATTGTCTCAACGACACCGAATGAAAGGATGACTTTTGGTATGACTCAAGCATTCTACGAGAGGTCTCCCCGACATTGATATGTCTCGCCGATGGAATACAAATGGTCTTTGTCGGTATGGGAATTGAATTCGCTTGGCGATCTAAGGTGTTCGGGTTGTTTCGGTATGACACAATATAATCTACGGGAGGTCTCCCCGATGTCAGCATGTTATAGCGACCTGCTTGGGACAGATGGTCTCATCGGCAAGAAAAACCATGTGTCACAACGATTAATGTGTATCAAGTGGGGTTTCGGTAAAACAAAAGGTATTCTATATAATGTCTCCCCGACTGTTGAAGGTTACAGCGACAAACAGAGGGATGAATGACTAGTGATAAAGTTGCCTTTAGCATAGGTATTGATTTATCTTGGCGAATAGGATGATCACGTGGGCTTTCGGTAAGACACAGGATGCTCTACGAGATGTCACCCCGACTACACATTGTCTTGGCGAAGGCGGATGAAGGACACATCTCGGCGAGAGTGTGCTTTTGTCACAGCGACTTAGAATGGATAAGGTTTAAGTCTTTCGGTGAAACTTGATGTGGTCTTCGAGAGGACTTGCCAACTTCTCTAGGTCACGGCGAAAGCAAATAAGGAAAAGATACACAGCTCGCATAAGGTCATAGCGAATCACAAAGAACACGTGGCGACTGTTGTCTCAGCAAATTATTAACGAAGACTCATACATTGTGGCCGGCATGATTTTTTCTAAGTATAGTTGCATGGCGACATTTTTTGTTGGCATCAAATCTCTGGAAAAATATTCTCTGAGAATTTAGAGGATATGATTTTCTGCTGTGGGCAGTCATGGCTTTGATGAAAATATTTTTGTTACAATTTGAAATCTCCTGATTCAGCGCAAAAATTAAAAGCTCTATGGATAGGCGTTACTCTGATTTTTACCATCATCTACAGATCATTATGAATCAACTTCATATTCTAATAATAGCAAGAGAGTTTTTGAATCTTGTGAAAAACGCTTGTTGAAGATTTCTTGATAACAAACATACTTGAAATGTATATAAAAACCAGTGTTGAAAACAGTGAAAGTGCTGCTGGCCAGTTATTTTGAGAGATAGTTATTTTGGCCGTATCAAGAGATGTATTGGAAAACTCTGTAATACAAGAGTTGGATTCCTAGAGTATTAGAAGCAGAGTGTTATGAACTTAACTAAAAACAGATAGATCCTCTGATATATTATTATTGTAATTCTGAAATCTGAGTAAGGGGTTGGTGCTCCTTGAGATTGGTGTTTCTAAATGAGGGGTTGGTGCTCCTTGAGTTGGTGCTCAGAAATTAGCCTATAAGGCATTGTTAAAAGTGGTTTTTGAAGATTAAGCCAGAAAGGTAGTTTAGTAGTGGTTTTTCTACCCCAGGAGGGTTTTCCACTTGGCAAATCTTTTGTCTCTTTGTTCTTCTGTGTGCTCACTACTTTTCTGTGTTGTTATTGTTTCAGTTCACTGTTGGGTTTATTACTATTCTCAATTCTATTTATGAATGATTACATTCAACTCATGAATGCATTAATCAGAGTAATATTGAGATCAAATCTGAGCTATGTTTTGGAAAATGCAAGATATCTCACTCAAATCATATTTTCATAAGTTGTCAAATAGACTGAGTTAATGTTGTCATATCTTTGTGCTTTCAAAAGTGATTACTCTACTCTATTGTTGAAGGAAAAGGAAATCAAATTGAAAAATCTTGGTCGAAGTTGAAAAAGTTTTGACACTGATTCACCCCCCTCTCAGTGTCTGCCCATAACTCCAACAATTGGTATCAGAGCGTAGCGTCCTCTGATAGGTCTAAACCACCTAGGATTGTTCCTGGTTTCTTGGAGTACTTTGGTTAATATGGGAAAGAAAAAAAGGAATAAGGGAAAAAGATGTTCTCAGCAAAATGCTATTCATCATGTTCAACCTGAATCTAGTATAAGGAATAACGGGGAAGAGTTCATAAACAGTAGCTCTGAAATGGTAGAGTATCCTAGATCTGGAACTCCTCAGTTCGAAGGTACAAACTTTATTATATGGAAACATAGGATGGAAACATACTTTCTTTAGGGTCTGAAGTGTGGGAAGTAGTTGAAAAGGGCTGTACTAAATCTGCAACATCTCCTTCCATTCTTGAAGAGAAGAAAGCACTTGAATTTAATACCAGAGCTATAAATGCTATTTTTAATAACTTGCCAAATAAACTCATTACAAAAGTCATTCATTATAGCAGCGCTAAGGAAGTTTGGGACAAGTTGTCTGAAATGAATCAGAATAATGAGTTACAAGAGGACATATCTTTGGATACTGAAATAAGTTGTGAAACATCTAAGAGTGAAGAAGGTGTAAACCTTCATAGTTTTGAAAAGAAGTACAAGGAGATCATTAATGAATATTTAAATGATCAAGAAACTTGTGTAAAAGTAGATCAATCTTTGGGTGAAGTTAACTCTGAACAGGAATATGATGAACCAGAAAGTGAGGTTGATTTGGAAGGTGAACTCCTATGTGCCTTAGATACTATTAAGCAGCTTAGAAAAGAAAACCAATTTTTAACAAGACAGCTTCAACAAAAAGAGAGTTTGGAAGTCATGTTAAAAGACAAGGATGAGTTGTGTAATAAACTAGAAAAAGAGATTGATTCTTTAAAGAAATATTCAAATAATGATTCCTTGTTAAAAGAACTAACTCTTAAGGATGATATGATTATTAATCAGAAAATTGAAATTGAAGAATATAAGAGGATTGCAGATGTTGTGAGTTCTGATTTGGAGATTAAAAAGATTGTTTGTCTAAAACTTGAAGAAGAGGTAGTTGCTTTAAGAAAAGAGCTTGAAAGTTTCAAGGCTCAATCTATTAAAATTCAGAAATTTGATCATAGTACTAATATATTAAATGAGATGTTGGGCAGGAAAAAGCATTCTAAAGATCCTACAGGAGTGGGATATGAGGCTGGACAAAGCTATGTAGACAAATCTAAACATGAAACAGTGTTTACTACTTCAGATGGAAAGAATTTTACAGCCAAGCAAACACCAAGAATGAAGGTTGATCTTGGTTACAGTATTGCTGCATCAAAGGATAACATTGACACTAGAAGACAATCTAAAGGTATTCAGAGAGAAAGTAAAAATGTCTTCAGATCTTCACATCCTTGGCATGATCACTCATTTAGGTATAATCATTCTTTCCAAGGATATTGTTATGTTTGTAATGACTATGGTCATAAGCCAATTGATTGCATAAGATGGTCAAATAAGAATCATTCTAATGCCCCTAGAAATGAGGATGTGGTGTGTTACAACTGTAACAATTTTGGTCACTTGAGAAGAGACTGTAGAATAAATACAAGTGATAAGAATGTAGGGAACAATGCTGGAAATGTCTGTAGGAAGTCTTCTATTTCTCAGAACAATCACAATGTCATTTGTTTCAGATGTAATAACATTGGACATAAAGTACAACAATGCAGATTCAATAGAAAGATAGGTACTTCAAGAAAACAAGTGAAAAAGTTTTCATTGGAGTGGAGAAGAAAGAGCAATCAAGATGACAAGAAGAACAATAAAGATGCTTATGAGAAAAATCCTTGTGCACTCCTTGCACAAGTGTTGCCTTCCAGGTCTTGAGAAGAAGCAAAGACTCAGGGGGAGTCTATTATGGTAATATATTTTACCCCTATGGAGTCTAGAATGAGGTATGGCATCTTGCATTTTCTTTTGGTGGTATAAGATGTTAAGGAATATTTTTGCTTGGTCTAATGGTTGACAATTTTCAGAAGTTTTTGAAATGACAGTGCACATTGTTTTTAAATGAACCTTTTGGATGCTTGGGTTTTGGAAATAATGGTATGTCCTTATGACATCTTTGAGTGGTGTGGAGACATATAGGTGAGTTCCTCAACATATTAAAGATAAGAAATCCTTTGTTTTTGAAGGGATGTCAATGGATTTATCTTTGGAGAACAGTGATTGAAAAACATGTTTGATGTTATGAATTATTTCTGTGATGATATTATTCGGTATTGCATGAAGAAGCTGAGTTAAGATTGTGTGCTCAATGAAGATACTTACAATGTATTTTGCAAGATGTTATGAAGGAATTGAGTGTTTTGGTCTTGTAAGTATGGTACAGTGATCTAAGAAGGTTGCTACATCAGTCTTGAGAACTGTGTATGTTCATGGGATATGCTCTGATGTTTGTGTTTCGATGAAGGAAGGTGACTGGTAGTATTAACCTCATCGTGTATGGCTGGGACTTATTTTTTTAACTTTGAAATTGAGTGTTGTGTGTGAAAGTGAGTGCAAGTTATATATATGAAAGCTGCTTGAATTCATGTTTTGATAGAATCAAAAGGAGAGAGCTTTGGTGTGTTGCCTTGAAGATATATTATCTGCATGATGTTATTAAGTTTCTGATTTCGAAGTGGGAGTTATAGCACAGGTTGTTACAGCTGATTTCTTTGATAAATTCTGTGCATTTGAAGTGAGTGAAGTTGTGTTGTTACAATATGATGCTCTATCTTACATTGGTTATGTGAAGTTATTCAATATGTCTGCTGCACTATTTCTCTATTTGCAGCGAGTTCTTATGGTATTTGGTTGGCTTCTCAGTCGTGTTTCCTGGCATTGCACATTATTCTCTTCTATCCTTTGTCATTGAGGCAAAAAGGGGGAGAGTCATTTGTGTTTTTCCATCAAGGACAAAGGGGGAGTTTGTTGGATCTCAGTTGTGATCATATGGTTTGTCCTTGATGACAAAATCCCTTTCAGTTGGTTCTCTTTGATGATCAGTCTCAGTTTGGATCTTTATGATTTATTATGGCACTTCTTTAATGTCTCTTGGCTATTACAGACAGTTATTTGTTATGATTCAAATTCATGGTGATGAGATCTCTGGTTCATGTTATGAATGCTATTTCTTTGACTGACAGAGTTTGACAGATGGTTTCTTTGTCAAGATGGTTCTCCTTGCATACCACTAGTGTATTTCACATGATTACAAGCTATTTGATTACATTCCTTGAACTCACATTTGTAAAGGCATTACAGTTACCTTGGTTTTGACATCTCATTTGTCTAATGTTTTTGGTTGTTTCTCATTCGGGCTTACACTTATTGTCGTGAGAACGGCAGGGTCTCCCCGATCCATTTTGAAATGTCTGTGTTGCCTATCGACAAGACATTTCTGATGTCATAACGATTTGTTTTTACATACAGGAAGCTTTCGGCGTGACATTCACGTGGTCTTGGCGATAGAAGAAAAGTCTATCGGCATGAGGTTTGTTCACCGCTGAGAGGTCTTACTGAATGAGTCGGGTCTCACTGACTAATACATGAGGTGGTTCATCGGCGTAAGAAATCCCTATCGGCATGTTGTTTCATCGAGCGCTTTGTGTCTTGGCGACTGACACAAGAAAGTTCATATCGGCATAAATAATACCCGTCAGAATGATGTCTTAGTGAAAACATATTGTCTCACCGACCGAAGGAAGATGAACTTATCGGCAGGAGTTTTGTTATTGGGGTAGTGTCTCATCGAACTTGGAATGTCTCCTCGACTAGTGCATGTGGAAGTTTATCGGCGAGAGTTGTGGCGTCATTATATGGTCGTAGCGAACTCTTTTGGTCTCACCGATGGGCGCATTAAAAGATTCACTTTGGCCAGACTTGGAGTATTGGGTTTAGTATCTCAGCGAATTCAAGTGTCTCCCCGACTGTATGCATATAGAGAGTTATCGATAAAACTAATGGCTATCGATATAATGTCTTGGCGAGGTTCTCTTGTCTTGCCGACTGACAACATAAAGGTATGCATCTCGGTAAGAGTTTGTGCATCGAAGAAAGGTCTTGGTGAATTCGATTTGTTACACCAACTGAAAACATAAAGGTAGTCTCTTCAGTAAGAGCTAGGGTTTTCGGCGAGAGATCTCGACAAGTGACCTTCGGTCTTGCTGATGGAACATAAAGAGACTTTGTCGGCATAAGATTTGGATTGTCTCAGCGACACCGGATGAAAGGATGACTTTCAGTATGACTCAAGCATTCTACGAGAGGTCTCCCCGACATTGATATGTCTCGCTGATGGAATACAAATGGTCGTTGTTAGTATGAGAATTGAATTCTCTTGGCGATCTAAGGTGTTCGGGTTGTTTCGGTATGACACAATATAATCTACGGGAGGTCTCCCTGATGTCGGCATGTTATAGCAACCTGCTTGGGACAGATGGTCTCATTGGCAAGAAAAACCATGTGTCACAGCGATTAATGTGTATCGAGTGGGGTTTCGGTAAAACAAAAGGTATTCTATATAACGTTTCCCTGACTGTTGAAGGTTACAGCGACAAACAGAGGGATGAATGATTGGCGATAAAGTTGCCTTCGACATAGGTATTGATTTATCTCGGCGAACAGGGATGATCACGTGGGCTTTCGGTAAGACACAGGATGCTCTACGAGATGTCACCCCGACTACATATTGTCTTGGCGAAGGCAGATGAAGGACACATCTCGGCGAGAGTGTGCTTTTGTCACAATGACTCAGAATGGATAAGGTTTAAGTCTTTCGGTGAAACTTGATGTGGTCTTCGAGAGGACTTGTCAAATTCTCTGGGTCACGACGAAAGCAAATAAGGAAAAGATACATAGTTCGCATAAGGTCATAGCGAATCACAAAGAACACGTGGCGACTGTTGTCTCAACAAATTATTAACGAAGACTCATACATTGTGGCCGGCATGACTTTTTCTAAGTATAGTTGCATGGCGACATTTTTTGTTGGCATCAAATCTCTGGAAAAATATTCTCTGAGAATTTAGAGGATATGATTTTCTACTATGGGCAGTCATGGCTTTGATGAAAATCTTTTTGTTACAATTTGAAATCTCTTGATTCAGCGCAGAAATTAAAAGCTCTATGGATAGGCATTACTCTGATTTTTACCATCATCTACATATCATTATGAATCAGCTTCATATTCTAATAATAGCAAGAGAGTTTCTGAATCTTGTGAAAAACGCTTGTTGAAGATTTCTTGATAACAGACATACTTGAAATGTATATAAAAACCGGTGTTGAAAATAGTGAAAGTGCTGCTGGCCAGTTATTTTGAGAGATAGTTATTTTGGCCATATCAAGAGATGTATTGGAAAAATCTGTAATACAAGAGTTGGATTCTTAGAGTATTAGAAGCAGAGTGTTATGAACTTAACTAAAAATAGATAGATCCTTTGATATATTATTATTGTAATTCTGAAATCTGAGTAAGGGGTTGGTGCTCAGAAATTAGCCTATAAGGCATTGTTAAAAGTGGTTTTTGAAGATTAAGCCAGAAAGGCAGTTTAGTAGTGGTTTTTCTACCCCAGGAGGGTTTTCCACTCGACAAATCTTTTGTCTCTTTGTTCTCCTGTGTGCTCACTGCTTTTCTGTGTTGTTGTTTCAGTTCACTGTTGGGTTTATTACTGTTCTCAATTCTGTTTATGAATGATTACATTCAACTCATGAATGCATTAATCAGAGTAATATTGAGATCAAATCTGAGCTATGTTTTGGCAAATGCAAGATATCTCACTCAAATCATATTTTCATAAGTTGTCAAATAGACTGAGTTAATGTTGTCATATCTTTGTGCTTTCAAAAGTGATTACTCTACTCTATTGTTGAAAGAAAAGGAAATCAGAATGAAAAATCTTTGGTCGAAGTAGAAAAAGTTTTGACATTGATTCACCTCTCGCGCTAAGGTTCCGCCCATAACTCCAACAGATTAATCATGCAAATACTTGTATAAAGTGTAAGCATGAGAAGGAAATGTTAAGGTAATTGATGCTACATGGGAAATATAATGCTACAAGGTGCAAAGAGATGTGGAAAGGGGGAATGCATGATTCCCCTAAATCAAGATATTACAATAAATGAAATAATGTATAAGGTAGAAAACATGATGCACCTAAATGTAAAAATCTATCAATGAAAGCATAGTGTGTAAAGGGAAAAAATGATACCCCTCCAAATGTAAAGATATGGCAATGAAGGCGTATGATGTAAAAGAGGAAGGCACAACGCCCTTAAGTTTTGTTAGTTACAAAGGGTAGGTCTCTATGTGGGAGATGTAATTATATTTTCAAATTTTTAGTTTTCTTGCTAAATTTTGAATTTTGGGTAATCTAGGTTGGGGGCATACCCTGGTCATCCCTTTTACCATAAGGGATTGCCTATTTTGGTAAGGCAAGCTATCTAAGTGAGTGTGACTGAAGGATCATTTATGTGACTTG
>VDFB02004049.1:0-33558 GCA_007258455.2 Sequoia sempervirens | reverse complement strand
TCAAAATCTTGATACATGGCATAACATGTAGTTGATAGTGCAAGGAAGGTTCATATGTAATGCCTCTAATATATTAAGGATCTCAATACATGGTATAAAATATAATTAATAAGGCAAGGAAGGCTTGTAATGTCCCTAGTTTAACTCAAACAGATTAATCATGCAAATACTTGTATAAAGTGTAAGCATGAGAAGGAAATGTTAAGGTAATTGATGCTACATGGGAAATATAATGCTACAAGGTGCAAAGAGATGTGGAAAGGGGGAATGCATGATTCCCCTAAATCAAGATATTACAATAAATGAAATAATGTATAAGGTAGAAAACATGATGCACCTAAATGTAAAAATCTATCAATGAAAGCATAGTGTGTAAAGGGAAAAAATGATACCCCTCCAAATGTAAAGATATGGCAATGAAGGCGTATGATGTAAAAGAGGAAGGCACAACGCCCTTAAGTTTTGTTAGTTACAAAGGGTAGGTCTCTATGTGGGAGATGTAATTATATTTTCAAATTTTTAGTTTTCTTGCTAAATTTTGAATTTTGGGTAATCTAGGTTGGGGGCATACCCTGGTCATCCCTTTTACCATAAGGGATTGCCTATTTTGGTAAGGCAAGCTATCTAAGTGAGTGTGACTGAAGGATCATTTATGTGACTTGTCAAGTCATCTTTTTGATAAGAGGTGATTTTATAACTTGTGTTTTTAATTTTTTTTTGATCATTTAGATAAATTTTCCTTAATTTTTCGATCTTTTCAATTTAAAAAAAAATTGTAATTACAATAATAACAAGAAAAATAAAATAAAATCTGTATAAATTTTTAAAAATAATTCTAAATTAAAATAAAATATAGCATTGGAAAAAACAAAAACAAAAAGACGGAGCTCAGATCCACGGTATCAACCTACGTAAAAGTCTGATTGTTGGAGTGAACTCTATTCCTCCTCATGCGTTTTCTTTCCTCACCGCCCGCTCTTTACAAATTCTTATAGAATTCTGTATATTGTCTGTTTTTATCTGAGAGAGCGAATAATGTGGGACTAAAAAGGTACAATCTCTTCTTGTATTTGGCAAACCTTCAGTTCATACTCCTTACAAGATAAGCTGCCCATCTCATGAACCTTAGGGAGTTCTTTCTTTAGAAAGCATCTAATATCTACCAGGTCTTGAATTAAAGCCTATTGCTGCCGTGGAATTCAACTGATTGGCAATGCTAAATACTAGTTTTCACCTGTTCCGAACTCATTCAAATGTTCCCACAGACTAAAATTTCTCATCTACTAGCATTTCTGAATTTTATTTTACTTCATAAGAAACAAAAACAGTGGCCGGAATGGGTTTATTGAAATTGCCTTGAAAAGTGTTGGAATAGATTTCAGGTTAGTCTTTTCACGAGCTCTTAGATTTGAATGAATTTATGTTTGGTCCAGGTTGGAATCTATCATCAAAGAAATGAGATTGCACCACCAGCAATTTTCTTCTGCGGTGAATTGGTGGTGGTGAATTTTACTTGTGAATTTGTCATGGCGGTAAATTTTCCGTGATGGTGAATTGCTGGCGGTGAATTTTACTTGTGACAATGAATTTTCCCAAACCGATAAGCTTTTACTGGATGACCCCTAATGTGCAGAATGGGAACTTTGTAACAGTCCTCCAAAATCAAACTATTGTTAAATGAAATTGTGAATATCCTGAACTGGAACTGCATTTAGATAAATATGTAGAACTAAAATAAATCAGAACTGTATTTCTCTTTTATTCATCTCACTTTCTGAAATAGGTTTTTTTTTTTTTTAAACAAGTAACCAAACTGCTTTAAATTCATTTATTAACCTCCAATTAATCTATTCCTAACAACACTTACATGAGTGTTCTGATGTGCTGTCTTTTATTACAATAGAAATCTTAAATGCAATACTAAATCACTAAATATATGACTAGCATTTCTGTATATCTGAGACTCTCTCCTAATTAAATATTTCTCAATCTGGCTGTAGTATATTCAATCGTTCCACTCAACCTTGTTTCTTGGTAGTGTCTTTGTCAATGCACTTGCCATCATCATTTTAGTTGCACAGTACGATGTGCTTGACTTTCCCATAACACTTTGAATGCTTTGTCATGACAATACAAATTTGACTGTCATCCTTCAACACTGTTGGTTGGATTTGTTCAATCCCAACCTCTTGGGTAATCTTGTCAACCACATTGATTCCTTTATTGCTTGCTTGTATGCTTTGTTGCTTACTTCCCCATGGAAGTAAGCAGCTCCACTAATAATAAAGTAGCATTATGAAGTTGATCTATTGCTATCAATATCCCCTGCTCAATCTGCATCACAATAACTTGTAAGCTTCAAAGATTTTTTTAACTCTTGCTGAAGGTAATTCTGTGCTCAGTTGTTGTTTGAAGATATCTCAAAGTTTTTCTTTTTTTTTTTTTACTGCTGTCCGTTGCTTATAACAAGTGTAATATTAGGTCTACTAGAAACCCTTGCATACGTTAAATTTTCAACAATGTTTCAATATGAGGTTATAGTGATATACTCATATAATCTGCCTCTTAATTGTGGTATTGTTTCATTTTTTTTAATTATGCGTTGTGAATACCAATCTACCATTTTTTTGTTATAAACTTCTTATTCTTTTAACATATTTTTTTTGAATGTGAATTTTATTCAGATCATATATAAGATCTTCTTGTTGATTAAGGAGAGGGTCAAAATCTTAATGGAAAAATAAAAAATATTAGAGACTTTGTGCATGAAGCTAGTTTAGTTCTTAAATTTTTGGTGTTTGAGTGTCATGTATGAGTAAAAAATAACGTTAACCTTACAACCAATTTATAACTTCTCTTTTTCTATATTAAAATGAGGCAAAAGTAGTCAGTTTTAAATAATTTGTTTAGGGATTTTAAAGATGAAAACTTAGCATGCATGAAGTGGTGGCAATAAACTATTGCATAAAACAAATATGTGAGAAAACTTTAAAAATGCTATATGCATAAAACAAATAGGGCGAAAAAAAAATTACTATATCAAGGAATTTAACCCTAAGGAGGACCATGAAGAAAAAACCTATTTAAGAGTGAATATTAAATGGAAAGCAAAAATGTTGATAGCTCAATTATGAACTAGTTCACATCATCTTAGATGTGAAATGGGCAAATAGATGGTACCTAAAGAGGAGTGGGAAAAAATAATATGTCAATTTTGTAACAAGGGAATGATGGAGACAAAATAACACTTCCTCATGGAATGCTCAGTGTATAAAGACATCTGGGTCAACTATGGAGACACCTTACAAGTTGATAATTCAAGTACCTTGGTTGAGGAGGTAAGGTTGAACAAAACAACAAACTTCATCATCAAAATCCATCATTGATTTGATTTCATAAACCGTTGACAGTCCATTGAACGATTTGCCACCAAGCCTCTTGGGTGAATTTTGACGTAAGCTTAGGGTATTATTTATGGAGGCTTCTATACCTCTTCTTTATTTATTGCACGTGGGGGTCCTGCACCTTTGGGATAACCCCTGTCCTCTCCTTTCCCATGCAACTTTTTGTTTTTGTTCTTTGCTACGTGGCTTCCACTCTGCTGCTCCATATGTTCACACACACCACTCCCAAATTCCAAAAATCCTGCCTAAATCTCTTCTTAATACATTTATTATTCCCAACGGTTAGTCAACGTATTCAACTTTAAAATTAAAATACACTAAACATGTCAAAAATTTGTTGGTGCGATCTTGAAAAGCCTTTTCTTCCTACTACTTTATGTTTCTCATTATTGAGAAAGTTGGAATTCCACTCGATGGAATATTATATAATAATTGGTAGAACAAATCTCATACACTTCCAATTGATGTCTCCCATTGTGATAAACTTCTAAAAATTCTTGTTCAGTAGTTGGATAGACCCTACCTAATCACTGCAACTACTTATTACAACACACAAGAAGTATTGCCTGAAATTGCGGTTTTGTAGAATAGTGTTTCTCCTTCCCTTTATGGAGCCCTCTAGAATTACGCGCCATATTCTTTACTTTGCATAGCCTCATAGGCTCATAAAAATGCAAACTTTGTTTATTCATTCGCTCTTATTTCCTTCATCTTTTATAAAGGGGTCTAAAGAAAAGAAGCCTTTCTTAACTTTAATTTGTGCTAATTAATAATCCAATACGATGCATCTAAAGTTAATAATGAGGAATATTTAACATAAAGGAGGGGTAATTTTTTTATTAAAACAAGAAGAAGTACAAAGCAAGGGCATTGCATAGCCCCATCAAGCTCCACCAAGTGATCCAATTGTTGAGATAGATCCGGGGGTAACTGACCCTGATCCACCAAATATGATTGTTGATGTGATCCTCAATAGTTAGAAATACTTGTGTTAGCATATAGGACACTATAAAAGGCATATGTCCCCAACATAGTAGCACATAAAAGAAAAGGAAGGTGATAGGCCCCTAATGGGAATGAAAATATTGATACATGGCATAACATGTAGTTGATAGTACAAGGAAGGTTCATATGTAGTGCCTCTAATGTATTAAGGATCTCAATCCATGGCATAAAATATAATTAAATGGTAGGGAAGGCTTGCAATGTCCCTAGTGTAACTCTCAGAACATGATTAATCATGCAAATACATGTGTAAAGTGTAAGAATGAGAAGGCAATGTTAAGGTAATTGACGTCACATGGGAAAGATAATGCTACGAGGTGTAAAGTGATGTGGAAAGGAGGAATGTATAAGATATTACAATAAATGACATAATGTACAAGGTAGAAATCATGATGCCCCTAAATGTAAAGATCTATCAATGAAAGCATAGTGTGTAAAGGGAAAAAAACGATGCTCTTCGAATGTAAAGATATGACAATGAAGGTGTATGATGTAAAAGAGGAAGGCACAATGCCCCTAAGTTTTGTTAGTTAGAAAGGGTAGGTGGCTATGTGGGAGACGTAATTATATTTTCAATTTTTTAGTTTTCTTGCTAAATTTTGAATTTTTGTGTAATCTAGGTTTGGGGTCATAGCCTTGGTCATCCCTTTTACCATAAGGGGTTGCCTATTTTGGTACAAGTCATCTAAGTGAGGATGACTCAAGGATCACTTATGTGACTTGTCATCTTTTTGATAAGAGGTGATTTTGTAATTTGTGTTTTTTAATTTTTTTTCATCATTTAGATTCAAATTTTCTTTATTTTGATATTTTCAATTTTTAAAAATTTGTAATTACAGTAGCAATAAATAAAATAAAATAAATTAAAATAAATATAATTTTTTAAAAATAATTCTAAATTAAAATAAAATATTGGAAATTAATTTAAAATTATAATAAAATAAAGTATTGGAAAAAACAAAAAGATCGGGCTCAGATCCACAGCATCAGCCTAAGTAAAATCTGATTCTTGGAGTGAACTCTATTGCTCCTCGTGTTTACTTTCCTCACCGCCCGCTCTTTCTACTTACTCATAGAATTCTGTTTATTGTTTGCTTTTATCTAACAGAGAGCGAATAATGTGGGACTAAAAAAGGTAAAATCTCTTCTTGTATTTAGCTAACCTTCAGTTCATACTCTTTAAAAGATAAGCTGCCCATCTCATGAACCTTAGGGAGTTTTTTCTTTAGAAAGCATTTAATATCTACCAGATGTTGAATTAAAGCCTATTGCTGCCGTGGAATTCAACTGATGGTAATGCAAAATACTAGTTTTCACCTGTTCCGAACTCATTCAAATGTTCCCACAGACTAAAATTTCTCATCTACCAGCATTTCTGATTATTTTTTTACTTCATAAAAAACAAAAACAGTGGCCGGCATGGGCTTATTGAAAATGCCTCGAAAAGTGCTGGAATAGATTTCAGGTTAGTTTGTTCACAAGCTCTTAGATTGGAATGAATTTATGTTTGGTCCAGGTTGGAATCCATCACCACAGAAATGAGATTGAAACAATTGCAAATGAGCACCCATGTAAAGCCAAAACCAGCAAGCTTTTCGTGTATGACCCCCAATGTGCCAAATGGGAACTTTGTAACAGGGGATAAATATCCCCCTTTCCTCCAAACTAAGATTTTTGTTAAATGAAGTTGTGAATATCCTCAACTGGAACTGCATTTAGATAAATATGTAGAGCTAAAATAAATCAGAACTGTGTTTTCTCTTTTATTTATCTCACTAATTGAAATAGGGATGCAACTTTTTTTCTTTTCCTTTTGGCAGACCGAGTAACCGAACTGCCTTAAATTCATTCATTAACCTCCAAATAATCTATTCCTAACAACACCTACATAACTGTTCTGATGCTATCTTTAATTAAAACAGAAATCTTAAATGCAATACTAAATCACTAAATATATGACTACCATTTATGTATATATGACACTCTCTCCTAATTAAATATTTCTCAATCAGGCTGTAGTATATTGAACCGTTCTACTCAAGCTTGTTTCTTGGTAGTGTCTTTGTCAATGTACTTGCCATCATCATTTTAGTTGAGCAGTACTGCATCTGTATTATGTGCTTGACTTTCCCATGACAGTTTGAATGCTTTGTCAGGACGATACAACTGTGGCTGTAACACTGCAACACTGTTGGTTGGGTTTGTTCAATCCCAACATCTTGCAATAATCTTCTCAACCACATTGATTGATTCTTTTATTGCTTGCTTGTATGAGTGAAAAAGAAACTGTCAGTTGTTGCTTATTTTTCCATCGAACTGCACCTCCACTAATAATTAGCCAATAGGTTATATATAGAGTGAAGTTTCATCTAAAATCTGTCTCACGCCGTCAAACAACTTTTGAGTTGCCGTTAGAAAACAAATGGTTTACAAGTCTTCGTTGTCAGATGAAATCGGATCTGCATCAAACTACTATTGGATTGTCGTTGAACTGTGGTGGTTTTCAGTTAGCGATCAAATCAAATGAAATTGGATCTTCGAATCAAATGAAATCAAATTGGATCTGTGAATCAAATCAAATCATATTTTCAGTTGGTGAACAAATTAAAATTTAACTTTCGTTTAAAAGGCTGCAGAAGTCTTTTGTCCATCTCAAGAATCATCTTTTCGCTTGTTATAGCAGTAGGGAGATTGATTCTCCCTACAAAATCTATCCATTTTTTAATCGGCATCATTGACAAAATGACATAATTTGTGCATAATCTTGAGGTAAGTCAATTTCCATGGTTTTAGTAAGTTTATTTTTCAGAATCTATATCTGGTCAGATCATTTTTTGCTGTGTTTTATTTAGTTCTATAAAAATTGTGTTTATATCTGTCAAATGAAGCATTGGTTCTATGGTTTTATCTAAGGCTATTTTTGGCATCGTCAACTTCCATGGCGTTCAGCGCTCCAAAAATGGAGGTTAAAATTAAGGACGTTGAATGATCTAGCCTCTATTCCTAAGATTAGAGGCTACAAATCGTCTCAAAACAAATCAAAACACCGCTCATTCATCATGTTTGCGAGTAATGGACATTCCACTTAGATTATCCCATTTTCCATGTGACAACCTTGTCCTTCACGCTTCTACTATTGTCCCTATTCAACCTCATTATCCCACGCCTTTTTTAGCTTATATAAGTTCCTATTTTCTTCATTTCAATTAGTTTGTAGAACAAAGCTTCATTGATCTTCAGAGTTTGGCCTGCATCTTGTTTGAGCAACATTGTGGTGCGAGATATATTCATTGAGTATACGACACAATATCTAGGGTTTGTTATTATGATACAGTGTGGGAGATTAGTCGTGGAAGGAGAAGAAGAAGAAGTGATTGTCATTTTTCCTAGGACCTCCAAACCCTAACAGAGGCATAAAAAATCATCCAAAAATTCTTATTCATCCATAGGCCTCAATGAATTTGCCAGGCTTAGTGATGAGCTCTTTGCCAAACAGGAAGTTTTTGCCAACTAGTGAGGCACCCCTAACAAATTGGTGAGGTTTGCTTATTCTAGCAGAGGATGGATGCCTGTGGTGTTCCAAAATGCTAGTCATGGTGGCCCTAGTGGGATTTTAGTCTTGACACCCATCATAGGAAAAGAGCACAAGGAAAGCAAGAATTGGACTTACAAACAAGGGATATGGAATGATGTTGTTGAAGGTGAGATTAATGGATCTACAAAGAAGGAAGAGAGTGTGTATGTGATCATACTGCCGTGTGGTCTGGATATCTGGCAATAGCTACCTTTGGGGTTTGAGCGTGAGTATCATTTTGGCTAGAATGTTTACATTTTGGGTGTTGTAGCCATGG
Organism: Sequoia sempervirens; assembly: GCA_007258455.2. Classification (NCBI taxonomy): domain Eukaryota; kingdom Viridiplantae; phylum Streptophyta; class Pinopsida; order Cupressales; family Cupressaceae; genus Sequoia; species Sequoia sempervirens. Next base: position 25,298 of record VDFB02004049.1, on the reverse strand, counting down.
CAACGGTCATTGTGGTGGGTTATCTACAAATATAGTTGCAGGGATTTGTCACATTGGTTTCAATTTTCTCAAAGCCTCTTTTCTACTGCAAGGGAGCAAAAAAGTCTGCCATGGGGATAGTATAAGTATCTCCAAAGAATAAGGTGACTGGTGAATATGGGTCTCAAGGTGACTCTTTGTTTTTGTTGACTGCATTCAGTAGCCCAACTATGTCTTCTAAGAACAGTACAAGCCAAGAACCCAATACCCAACTAGAGAATGAGAAGACTTATGATTAGAAGAATAAGTTTGAAAGGATTGTGTTTGTGGATGGTCGAGCTTCAAAGAAGCTTGTCAGATTATAGGTTTGGCAGATATTTTTTTGAAGAGAAGGAAAGAAAAAAGTGGTACCATTGATGCCACTACTATTGCTTATGTCATGATTATTGTTCTCTTCTTCTTGATTTTCTATGGCAGGCTTCCTACAATCTGCTTCACCTCTGTTTGGTGGTATGTGCTACCCAAGTTCAAAACAAATGGGTCTAATACTCCTACCAATGGTAGGGTGATCATGGATCTTCAATCCAGAATATACAGGAAGAAGATCTAACCCCTTGAGGTCTTTTTTCCAAGTTTGTATATTGCAATCATGTCAAAATCTACACACCCTATACAATTTCAACTTCCCCATGACTTAAACAACTCAAACATACTTAATTGTTGGCTCAAAAAATCCCTTGAAATATTACATTCACGTAGGTACCTACAAACAGGATGCAAAGCAATTGTAAGACAACATTTTTCATCACTGGCACAAGCTCAAATAAATACAGAATGTTAGTTTTGAAATTGTATATAAAATTGCAATTACATTGGATATAAATGCATACAGACCTTATATTTATAAAAATATAGCGCCGTGTTCTGCATATGCCTATTATCCTTCACTTGTTTTTATCTATGTATACAATCACAATATTTGTTATAGCAGCGATTACTCATTTGATCTAGGCTCAGTTGATAATCCTTGATAGCAGTTAGTGCAACAACCTTCATATAATCATCCAATACCTGTGACAAAAGTCACAACAGCTACCTCAACACAATCAGTTACTGCTTACGTAATGGCTTCCTTTTTGGACATTGGTAAACAATAAATGCCAAATACTCGATGCCCAGCATCGATGAAAATTTCATCTCATATAGATAGTTTTCACCTGTACACTACCCCACCCCTCTTGGGAGCTTCCTTCAAACTTCCTAAGTTACAAACATATATCAGAATATAAACACACCTTTTCTTGTAACTTACATAAACAATACAAATGTGCACTTACATGTGTATTAGTGGTTCACAAAATCCCTTAAAATATTACTCATCACACAAGAACCTGTAACCAAAATATAGAACAACTGTAAGACATTTTTTTCCATCACTGCCACAAGCTTAACACAATCATAAATGCATGTGACTTTTTTACGAATTCAACGTTAACATTGCAAATTGCAAATGTGTGATATTGAAACACATGGAGACCTCCTTAAATTTTTGAAATGAATAATTTTAAAGTTTTGGGAGCTTCCAACTAGCCTTACATTCATCTTCTCAATTGGCATTTCACAAAATTAATGGAAGAACATGGCTCCAAAAGTACCTTGGAGAAGCATCATACTATAACCTGCTGATAGAAACTAGAGCAGCTGTAAGACCAGCCTTGCTTGCATCATAGCCACTTAAAATTTTATTTCTTTAATCTACCACCCATGTGTGTACTCTTGACTACAAAAATTGGTACTAGACTTCAACAATATAAAAATCATTAATGCATCAATCAGAAGAGAAGCATTTATAAAATAGCCAATCTAGGCATGAAAGAGGAAGAAAAGGGCATTGACAGACTCAATCATGTAAATGTAATTGAGGTAGGCATGTGAACTAACTTAATCAATTATAAGGAATCTTTGGTAAATCTTTATAACTTCTTAAATAGGGGTAACTGAGTTGGGAAAGAGGTTCCATAGCATAACTGAGACATGTTTGTTACAAATATCCTCATGTTTTGTAGCACAATCATAATCATCTCTACTACCCATTCACCGGATCTTTACTACCCATTCTCCTTTTGAGGTATGTTATGGATATCAACCTCTTGGTCCATATGAGATTCTAGTTGTTGTTTCTCCACCTTCTTCACCACACCAACAAAAGGAACAACTCAAGCTTTTCATTCTATTTAAAACAACAAAGATCATGCACAAGAGCAAGCAACTCTCTAGACTCCTTAGGCTAAGTATAAGGAGATCCATTATAAGCATCACATTCCATCCAACTTATAAGTTAAAACTGCACATATTTCAAACTACACCTCCTTACCATGTTTGTTTTTATATAGTATTCTATCGGCATAACCCTTGCACCTCCCCTAGTGCAAGTGCTAGTAAATTAGCATTCTGAAATTGATCTATTGCTATCAAGCTATATCCACTACTCAATCTGCATCAAACTAACTTGTAAGCTTCAAGATTCTTGATAACTCTTATTGAAGGTAATTATGTGTTCAGTTGTTTCCTACAAGATATATGAAAGTTCTTTTGACTATTGTCCATTGTTTATAACAAGTGTAATATTAGGTACTCAAGAACCCAAGTTGCATACATTAAACTCCTAACAATGTCCCAATTCTTTTGAAAGTGAATTTATCTATATCATAAATAAGATCTTCAAGTATTGATAAGGAGAGGGTCAAAATCTTAATGGAAAAATAAAAATTATTGGAGACTTTGTGCATGAAGCTAGTCGTTAAATTTTTGGTGTTTGAGTATCATGCATGAGTAAAAAATAACATTAACCTTGCATCCAATTTATGACTTCTCTTTTTCTATGTTAAAATGAGGCAAAATTGGTCAGTTTTAAAGAACTTTCTTAGGGATTTCAAATATGAAAACTTAACACGCAAGAAGCCCTTGCAATAAACTACCTAGAATATGAAGTTTGTGGTGGGAGGAGAAAAAAACATGGCTTCTCTATTAGGTGACAAACTAGGGGTAATGTTCATGAATGAGATTTTAGCTCAATTTCCTAGGGAACCTCTATCTTGATGTAGACCATCAATGGATATGTGTCCTCATTGATTTGGTTCTCATTAAGACAATTTTCAAGATGGGGAAAGCATGACATTTACACATAGGATGAAGCTAAACACAATATTTTAAGGTTTATAAGGGGGTAGATAGGGTTAAATCAATAGGAGATTAAATGTGGGGTTAAGACATGGGATGGGAATACAAACTAAATGAAGGGAATAACTTAGGAATTCTACACAAAACCATGAGATGAACATAGGAAAGAGAATATGGATAGCTAGGTATGGCATGGGTTAAACAAAAGGTGTAAAATAATACAATACACGCACATGGGTTTTGAGATTAGAACAATAGAGGCAACTTTAATCCTTTGGTTGTGTTGAAATTCTTCACCACCCTCTTCCTCCACTTATTTAATGGAACAACTACATATTTATTAATTTGTTTAATTAAAAAACAAATGAATGTGGGATAAAAATTACACAATCTCTCCTTATTAACTAGCCTAGACTCAATTCATTTTTTTTTTGGCTATATACAACTAGAAGATAGGAAGAGAGGTTTGCAACTTGTGGACGATGAAGAAATTAAGCATAGTAAGGAGCTTAAGGTACAAAAGTCCTAAGTGGTACATTTTGGTACTATCTTTTCCTTCTAATTTTCCAACGCCTTTTATTAGTTGGTTAAGCAATTTAGTACAACTAATATGGTGCATCATGTGATTGTAATAATGTATGGCAGCTCCTTTTCAAAAACTAATAATCTATTTTTTTCTAACAATTTTATTCCTTTGAGTGTGCCACATTGTTATATTTCAAAGATATGAAATTTTAAGAGTTCATAATGATAGCTTGTAGATTTGTGGACATTAATGTTTCAAATCACACTATATGATTCATATAAGCTCCATACATTCTTCCGAACTCCCACTAAATATAATTTCATGCTTAATTGTTGCTTAAAGATATTAGAAAATTCTATTGACTGTTGCACATTATTGTGTTTAAAGATTGTTGGAAAACTGGTTCATAATAGTTACAACATGTGCAATGTCAGGTCTACTAGAAACCTTGCATACATTGAGTTCCCATCAACATTCTGATATGAATTGTATTCATATAATCTACTTCGTCTTGTGTTTTGAGACACATTTCTAATGAAATTTTCTTATCCATTGATGTTGGATTACTTATTGGTTTACAATTTTTTATCCTAAATTTATTATTAATGCTCCTAATGTACCTTTTTATTAAGATAGATTTGATTTTTCCCCCTATCCCTTAACATTTGAATGTCCAAGCAATAATGAATTTCACCATAATTGTTCATCAAAAATTCTACAACTAATTAAGATTGAATTTTTAGATCATTGTTCATAATGATAGAATCGTCAACATATAGATGTAAAAATATCATTGAGCTACATTCTCATGATCAAACTCATTATGGCCTGACCTGATAGAAATTTTATAAAACTCTTTAGTGTAGCTTTTCACACTCATCTTCCTTTCTACAAGTTCTATATTTTCTTGAGAAGTTCAAGTTGCTAGTAGCCTAGTAGAAATTTAGTTGTCATCTTGTTCCCCATTCTATCCCACCTAGTTATTTTCTCTTTGTCATTTCTTCTTCATTTAGTCTACATCTCATTCCACCAAATCACAACAAGCTCTTTTAACAAAGTTTGTGCAACCTTCACTCTCCTTGAATCCACTACCTCATCATACTTGAAATATTCCTCCATTTCTATTATCAAAATGATTAATTCTGTGATAGGTCGAATTAGGTGGTTAGAAATCAAGCAACAAAATAAAGAGTGCAAATAAATGACTAAAACAACCTACACTTCGAGATTAGCCTAAGTTGGAAACAAAACAAGACAAAGCCACGAAATGAAACTTTATACCTTGCGTTGAGTCGATCCTTTGGTTGGCCCTTCGATCTTGGATGTGTATGCTCCTTAGATGGCACAAGATGTGTGATGTGAGATGCAAATGATGCTTGGAAACATGAGAAAAGCTAAGTGTGGATTGAGAAACAAAACTGCAAGAGTTTGGCTACACAAAATGATCTCCCCAAAATGAGAGAAAAGAGGGGGTATTTATAGGATTTTTGGGAAATCCCAGGGGAAATGGACGGTTGAGATTGATCCACCAAATATCAAGATGTAGGGCTAAGGTGAGTTGAGAACTCACAAGCCCTCACATCTTGACATGTGGCATGTGAGAAAGCCCTAAAAGGTGAAGTGGACATGAGGTGGAAGGAAAAGGACATGACATGGAGGGGTACAAAGTACCTTGGGATTGGACAAGATCTCCTCATAAAGGAGGTCCTTGTCCCCATGTGGGTGAGAGGACAAGTGGGAATTAAAAATTCCTCAAATATCCTTATGGGGATGAGAGAAAGAATAAAGAAATGAATAGAGGACACAAATAAGGAATTAAAATTCCTTTGCATTGGGGGATTAAAAGGTGAATTAAAAATTCACATGGGGAAGGGGGATGCCTTGTCCAAAAAGGAGAAAGCCTTTAAGGTTGACCTGGACACGTGCCATAAATAGGATGTAAAATCCCATAATTTGAAGGATATAAAAAGCTTCAATTTGGAATGAGGAACAAACAATGGGAAAGGACATAGTGGAGTTGAATTTCTTGTCTTGAAGAAACATGGTGCAAAAATATAAAGTGGAGAAAGAAGACCCAAAAAAATAGTACATATGGTTGAAAATAACAAAAACTCAGACTACAATAAGAGTGGCAGCTTACTACTTCACTCCAAAATTCTTCAAATCATATAAGAAAAGGAGTCTAGATCGTGAAAAACCCTTTTTCTTCGCTAAAAAAAGACATTTCAGTTTTTAAGCAATAGGGGAAGTTATAATAATAGATGATTTTAATGTCAACACAACATTTGAAAGATCTTAACTTGAAAAGAAAAGACAAAGAGAAAGATGATTCACTATGTCTAGAAGAAGAGACCATCAACTTTGGGAAATGACCTCTCAAGATAGTAAACATAATGTCATGCACTACGGGGTAGAATTGTTGGGGCTATACAATTTATTCAACTTGGTCATATGCAATAGTATAAGAACATGGCCGAATTCAGGCATGTTCATCACCTACAAAACCTACAATGGGAAAAGTGTGGTGGATTATATCATTTTCTCGCATAATTATACCTCAAAGCTAATGGAGCTAGTGGTTGGAAAGTGTTCAATAGAGTTGAAATCAATCATAATCCAATATTTGTAAAACTTGACATTCACATAGAAAGGAAAAAAGAGGAACAAATCCATCTTAGCAAAAATAAAGTACCTCCACAAAGTAGAATCCTCATGACTCAAGAAAATAAAAAAATCTTCAAGGTTGCCCTCAATTTTTTTTTAGGAAATATGAAAGAAATTCAACTTACATAGAGAATCACCTTATTAATAAGAACATGTTGATGCCCCTATTGCACAAAGCTTTGGGGACTGTAAGAGGGCTAGACCCAAGAGAGGAAATAAAAATACTTTTCCAACGAATCCTTGGTTCGATGACAAGTGCAAGATAACAAAAAGAAAGCCTCGTGAGGATGGAATGACCGTAGAAAATAAGAAAGAATATGAAAAGATGATATGGTGTAAAAAATGAAAATATGTGAATACAAGAATGGAGTTGATTACCCTTGGAAAACATAACCCCAAAATATTTTGGAAGGAGCTACAACAAAAAAAGAAACAAATGGAAAACAATATTATGCTGCCGATTATGCAAAGCTACAACAAAAAGAAAGAAACAAATATTACAACAAATATTACAATGGCTGATGAACAGAAACAAATGGAAAACAATATTACAAGCTTACAATGGCTAGACTATGCAAAGCTACTATATGCATGTGAACAAGGTAAACATAGACCTCCAGTAATCAACACAACCACTAAGCTTTTCACCTTTGAAGATATCAATCAGGGCATAAAAAGGTTGGCAGGAGGGAAAGTGTAGGATATTGATGGGTTGCAATTAGAACATTTAAAGTGGGGTATTGAGGTCCTTGCACCTTGTATCGGGTGCATTTTCAATAGGGTTATTTAAGAAGGCTTCCCAGAAGGATGGACAACTAGTGTTGTTATCCCCTTATACAAAAGTGGTGACACTAATAACCCATCAAACTACTGCACTATTATGATTAATCCTCTTATTGAAAAACTTTTTGGAAGCATGATTGGATGCAAAATTAGTAGTTGGGCTAAAAAAGAGGGAAAAAGAGTTGAGGGACAAGTTGACTTTAGACCAAAGCATTCCATTATTGAGCATGGTGTTATCCTTAGATTCTTGATTGAAAAAATATGGAACATTCAAGGTGATGAGGCTTTTAGTTGCTTTGTAGACTCTAAAAAAATCTTTGACACAGTACCACGGGGCAAGTTGTGGAATAGAATGGAGGAATTGGGAATTCCAAATGTGCTTAGAGTGGTTATTTATAGGCTCTACAGATTAGGTCATAGCTAAAATCAAAAGCAACGAAGGTATGCCAAAGTGCTTTGGCAATGACATTGGTGTGAAGCAAGCTTGCCCACTTTCCCCAAAATTATTTGGGCTTTGCATTGATAAGTTGGAAGAGTGGATAGAAAAGGTTGGTGGCAAGGGCATTCAATTGGCCAAGTTCATAATAAAATTACTCTTATATGCAAATGATCTCATATTAATTGCTAAAACAACACATAATCTAAGAAAACATTTGAAGGTTCTTGAAATGTTTTCTCAAGAAGTCAGGATGCAAGTGAACACTAGCAAAACCAAAATAATGATCTTCTCGCTATGAAGGAAAAAACAACAAATTAACTTTTTCTTTGAAGACAAATCACTAGAAATAGTGGATGAATACGAGTATCTTGGGCTTGATTTCTACAACAAACTTAGTTGGGAAACATGTAGAGCAAAAATAATTCAAGGAGGTTGGAAAGTGTTATACTCTCTACAAAATAGTTGTAGAAATGTAGAATTATGGAATTGGAAAACCAAGAGAATGCTTTTTTGCTTACTTGTTATTCCAGTGATTCTTTATGGGTGTGAAATTTGGGGCAGCAACATGTCAGATCAAAACTAGAGACAAGTAGAAAGAATACAAAAACATCTAATTATAAGTAGCCTTAAACTCAAGAATGCAATGCCTTATGAGATTTTATTGGCTGAGACAAGTACCTTCCCCTTGGAAGCTTTGACAATGGTCTGGTTATTAAGTTACCTATAAAAGGTCCAAAATATGGAGAACCATTCAGTCTAAGCTAATTATGGAGGAAGATTTAACTAGAAGAAATAACACATGGATGAAACAAAATAACAAATGGATGAAAAAGTGGGATGTGGATATGCATGAATGTCCAAACACAAATGAAGAAATATAAAAATATGTAAGAGAAAATTTTAAAAATGCTATATGGACAAAACAAATAGAGCAAAAAACAAACTTACTCTATCAAAGAATTTAACCCCAACAAAGACCATGAAGGAAAAGCCTATATAGGAGCAAGTATTAAATGGAAAGAAAAAATATTGATAGCTCAATTATGAACTAGTTCGCATCATCTTAGATGTGAAATAGATAGATGGATAGTACCTAAAAAGGAGTGGGAAAAGAAATACCGATTTTGTAACAAGGGAATGGTGGAGACTGAATGACACTTCGTCATGGAGTGCTCGTGTATAAAGACATCCGGGGGTCAGCTATGAAGACACCGTACAAGTTGGTAATATAAGTACCTTATTTGAAGAGACAAGGTTGTTCAAAACTTCAAACTTCATCATAAAAATCCACTGTAAAAGGATTAATCTCGAACAAAATTTACAAACTATTTAAGACTTTTCTGTTGGTGGTCCATGTGCGGACCTTAATTCCATAAACTTGTTTGACCTCGTGAACTATTTCATTCCATTTCTTAAACTGTTCGATCCTCGACTATTCTTCACAGCCCAGCGAGCGATTTGCCACGCAGGCCTCTTGGGTGAATTCTGACGTAGGCTTTGGGTATTATTTATGGAGGCTTCTATACCTCTTTCATATTTCTTGCACGTGGGGGAATAACCCATGTCCTCTCCTTTCCCGTGCGGCTTTTTGTTTTTGTTCTCTGCGGTGTAGCTTCCACTCTTCTGCTCCATATGTTCACACACACCACTCCCAAATTCCAAAATCCCTGCCTAAATCTCTTCTTATACATTTATTATTCCCAACGGTCAGCCAACGTATTCAACTTTAAAATTAAAATACATTAAACATGTCAAAAATTTGTTGGTGGGATCTTGAAAAGCCTTTTCTTTCTACTACTTTAATGTTTCTAATTATTGAGAGAGTTGGAATTCCAAGAGGGAAAAGTTATGTAATAATTGGTAGAACAGATCTCATACACTTCCAATTGATGTCTTCCATTGTGATAAACTTCTGAAAATTCTTGTTCAGCAGTTCGAAAGGCCCCACCTTATCACTGCAACTACTTATTACAACACACACCAAGTATTGCCTGGAAATGCGGTTTGACGCGCCATATTCTTTACTCTGCATAGCCCCACAGGCTTATGAAAATGCGAACTTTGTTTATTCATGCACTTTTATTTCCTTTCATCTTTTATAAAGGGGTCTAGAGAAAAAAAAGGCCTTTCTCAACTTAAGTTGTGCTAATCTAATAATCCAATAAGATGTATGTTAAGTTAATAAAGAGGAATATTAAATATATTATGTTAATCTAATTCAAATTAGATGCTAAAGTATAGAAATTAAATTCAGAGAAGAGGTATTTAGTTTTCTCATTGAAAAATGAATGTTTTTATGAAGATTGTGAAATCTTATTTATTATAGTCTTACAAATGTGTGCTCTCATTTGTATCTTGTTACAAGAGATTGAGTCTATAGACTAGGGTCAAATTTATACCAGTGAACATTTCTTTCACTTGCAAAAATAATCTAACAATATGTGTATTTTGTTGTGGTATTGACTTGATTGATCTTTATTTGCTTGACCTTTTATGTTGATCTAAAAATTGATGGTATTTAAAGGTACCTTTTAAAGGGCTACTGTTATGTTTTAAAGGGACATGTTCACCTAGGTTTTGACCCTTTGAAATGTGTCTAAAAAATTGAAGATAATAAATCTTAACCATGCAAATGTTCCTATAATGAATGTGTAGATCTATATTTGTTACAATAAAGCATTTGATTGAAACATTTCCTTCCTTAAAAAGAAATGATAATGCTTAGAATGATTAGAGAGGAGAGGATTTTTTGAAATGAGATGTGAAATGAATACAATCAATGTCTTTAATTACAAGAACACAACAATAAATCATGCAAATGTGTGTCAAGCACACACTTGGTGGGAAAGAATTGGGTGGTAGTTGATGAAAATTTAAAATTTTAAGGATCAATGTTATTGTAGGGTTGATCCTTTGCCAATAGAAATGACCTATGACATAAAAGGTTAAAATTAATATATACAACAAATATATACCTATATGCATACACAAATTTGTGTAATTAATGTGTGAGTTGAGGGAATATATAGAAGCTTGTGCATATGCAGATATATTAAGGGATAAATGTATAGGGATGTGTGTGACGGATGAGTAACAACATAGGGGAAGAATCCAATTTTTCACAAAATTATACCATTTGATATGTAAACATATTAAACAACTCTCAAAGTTGAAACACATTAAATGGGATATGACATGGGTACATGTCGTTTGACTATTACATTTTGCCCCCACTTTGAGATGCATGTGAATACTAAAATGATTATGTACCACTCACAAACATGCATGTAAAGTAAATATTTAGACATTGACAAATATAATAAGGGTCCATATAAAATAATGGACACTATTGAATTTGATCAGGTAGGTTTATCCTTCGAGATGTGCTCTCCATGAGAATGTGAAAATAGAGGAAATATATGCTATATGTAGCTTTTGTAATGCAAGTAAGAATTATTGCAATTTGAATCTCATAGTCAACAATCATAAGAGAGAGAATCAAGCATTAGGATTAGAGATGTTTTTCCTATATGGAAAGAGGTAATTTTATACCTCACTTGGTAGTCATTGGGTGATAGGGCGCATGGGGTGTTGGCATGCCATATGCTAGTGACGAGTTTCTCTAGGTGCCTATAACTATTTGCAAAACATAACATGTGATTGTTAGTGATATAATATTCTCTACATTTGGTTGCATTTGTAGGATACAAGGAATTGGAGGAGAAGGAAAAATAATACATGGATGCAAGTGTAAGTTGGAAATTTAAGCATGTAAATCATATAAAGTAATAGTTGTAAATGAATGGGCTACGTATCAATCAAATAAAGTATGTTGAATGATAGTTGTGAGAAGCACATGGGTTGAAGATGTCATCAAGGAATAATGTGTACCCCAACATGCATAAATATGATTGTTGATGTAACCATCAATAGTTAGAAAGACTTGTGTTAGCATATAGGATACTACAAAAGGCATGTGTACCCAACATAGTAGCACAAATAAGAAAAGAAAGGCGATAGGGCCCTAATGGGAACATAAATCTTGATACATGACATAACATGTAGTTGATAGTGCAAGGAAGGTTCATATGTAGTGCCTTTAATATATTAAGGATCTCAATACATGGTATAAAATATGATTATTAAGGTAAGAAAGACTTGTAATATCCCTAGTATAACTCTTAGAACATGATTAATCATGCAAATACATGTGTAAAGTGTAAGCATGAGAAGGAAATGTTAAGGTAATTGATGCCACATGGGAAATATAATGCTACAAGGTGCAAAGAGATGTGGAAATGGGAGAATGCATGATTCCCCTAAAGTAAGATATTACAATAAATGAAATAATGTATAAGGTAGAAAGCATGATGCCCCTAAATTTAAAGATCTATCAATGAAAGAATAGTGTGTAAAGGTAGAAAACAATGCCCCTCCAAATGTCAAGATATGACAATGAAGGCGTATGATGTGAAAGAGGAAGGCACAATGTCCCTAAGTTTTGTTAGTTAGAAAGGGCAGGTGTCTATGTGGGAGATGTAACTATATTTTCAAATTTTTAGTTTTCTTGCTAAATTTTGAATTTTGGTTAATCTAGGTTTGGGGGCATAGTCTTGGTCATCCCTTTTACCATAAGGGGTTGCCAATTTTGGTACGACAAGTCATCTAAATGAGGGTGACTCAAAGATCACTTATGTGACTTGTCATCTTTTTGATAAAAGATGATTTTGTAATTTGTGTTTTTTTAATTTTTTCATCATTTAGATTCAGAGTTTTCCTTATATTTTTTATTTTTTTAAAATTTGTAATTACAATAACAATAAGAAAAATAAAATAAAATAAATATAATTTTTTAAAAATAATTCTAAATTAAAATATTGGAAAATAATTTAAAATTAAACTAAAATAAAGTATTGGAAAAAACAAAATGATTGGGCTCAGATCCACAGCATCAGCCTACCTAAAGTCTGATTCTTGGAGTGAACTCTATTGCTCCTCGTGTTTACTTTCCTCACCGCCCTCTCTTCTCATTTATCTAAAGAATTCTGTATATTGTTTGCTTTTATCTCAGAGAGAGTGAATAATGTGGGACTAAAAAGGTACAATCTCTTCTTGTATTTGGCTAACCTTCAGTTCATACTCTTTAAAAGATAAGCAGCGCATCTCATGAACCTTAGGGAGTTTTTTCTTTAGAAATCATTTAATATATCTACCAGATCTTGAATTAAAACCTATTGCTGCCGTGAAATTCAACTGATGGTAATGCTAAATACTAGTTTTCACCTGTTCCGAACTCATTCAAATGTTCCCACAGACTAAAATTTCTCATCTGCCAGCATTTCTGAATTTTATTTTACTTATAAAAAACAAAAACAGTGGCCGCAATGGGCTTATTGAAAATTCCTTGAAAAATGTTGGAATAGATTTCAGGTTAGTCTGTTCACAACCTCTTAGATTGGAATGAATTTATGTTTGGTTCAGGTTGGAATCCATCATCAAAGCAATGAGAATGAAACAATTTATGGTTAAGCTTGAGCTGAAGCAGTACCGGGATGGGTGACCTCCCGGGACGGACTAGTGCTTCACCTCTGTGAGCATCACCTAGATGCAATGAGTGCTAAGTGGACCATTCATTATCATGAGAGATGGGTTCTTGTGAACCACTACTCATGAAACATGGGTCAATGAGTTTGACTCAAACTACAGGTTGAATCCTGATAGCAATATCATAATTTGACTCGTGTGGAAAATACCTCCTACTTATCGAAAAATAAAGATGCTAAATAATATGTGGGTAAGGATGTAAAAGTTGTAAAGGGCTCATTGTGAACCACTACTCATGAAACATGGGTCAATGAGTTTGACCGAAACTACAGAGTTGAATCCTGATAGCAATATCATAATTTGACTCGCTGTGGAAAAATACCTCCTACTTATTGAAAATAAAGATGCTAAATAATATGTGGGTAAGGATGTAAAAGATCGAAGGGACTCAGATCCCTAGTATCAACATTCGTGTAGTCTGACAGTCACCGAACCCCTATAGTACTGTTGGGTCAACTCTCCTCACTGCCCTTTCGTAGCTTTAAAGTTTACAATTCTCTATATTATATGCTCTCTTTTACAAAGCACACAAAATGTGGGACTAAATGGCACGACTTCTCCTCCAGGTTATTATTTTTAAAACATAATATCTAACAGATCTTCAAAGCAAGCCTATTGCTGCCTCGAATTCAACTGATGGTAATGTAAAAAAGTAGTTTTCGCCCGTTCCGAACTCATTCAAATGTTCCCACAGACTGAACTTTCTCTTCTTCCAGCATTTCAGAATTTTATTTCAGTTTAATAAAAAGCAAAAACAATTGCCAAAATGGGGTTGTTGAAAATATATTTCAGGTTAGTTTGTTCACAGCCTGTTGTATTCAAGTGTGCAAATGAATTTATGTTTGGTCCAGGTTGGAACCCTTCATCAAATAAATGGGATTGTAACAATTGCAAAATAGCCCCTGTGTAAATTCAAGCTCAGAAAGCTTTTCCATTATACTCCACAATGTTGTAACAGCGTATAGATATCCTCCTTCCCCGAAGAAAAGTAGATTTTTGTCTCTTTATTTATCTCACTAACCGAAACAGGGATGCACGTTTTTAGTAAAACCAAGTAGGAGAGTCCTTCTAAAAGACTATATAAACTTCCTTATATTTATTCATTAACTTCCAATTAATCTATTCTTAACAACCATGCAATACTAAATCCCTAAACATATGGCTACCATTTCTGCATATCCAAATATTTTTCAACCAGGCTAGAGTACATTGAAATTGTTTCTTGATAGTGCATATGTCTTGCATCTACCACCATCATTTCAGTTGCATAATACTCCATCTGTACAAAGTTCTTCTCAATTTGTTCACAAATAAAATGTTATTGTATTACTACATGCTTAACTTTTTCAAGACACTTTAAATGCTTTGTCATGGCAATAGAACATTGGCTTTCACACTTCAACACTGTTGGTATGGTTTGAGCAATCCTTCTCAACCATATTGATTCTTTTTCTGCTTGACATGTTAATATGTATTCTTCTCCTATGCTTGAAAGAGAAATTGTCAAGTGTTTGTTGCCCACAAAACTAAAGAACAAATAGTATCAATATCCCCACCCAATCTGCATCACAATAACCTCAATAAGCTTTAGACATTCTTCTGAAGTCCCACTGAATATAATTCAGTGCTTAATTCTTGCTTAAATATATTAGAAAGTTCTTTTGACTGATGCACATTGTTGTGGTCCAAGAATACTGGAAAACTGGTTCAAGAATGGTTACAACATGTGCAATATCAGGTCTACTAGAAACCATTGTATACATTGAAATTGTACTCATATAATTTACTACTTGTGTTTTGAGACACATTTCTAATGAAAGCTTCGTACCCATTCCTGTTGGAGTACTTATTGGTTTGCAATTCTCTATCCTAAATTTCTTAAGAATGTTCCTAATGTACCTCTCTTTATTAAGATAGATTTGACTCTTCCCCCTAACCCTTAACATTTGAATAACCAAACAATAATATCTAAAATTTTACAAGTAATTAAGACTAACATTTTTAATCATTGCTCATAATGATAGAATCAGCATATAGATGTAAATATATCATTGAGCTACCTTCTCATGGCCTGACCTGATAATTTTTTTATAGAACTCTTTGGTGTAGCTTTTCACACTTTTTAAAAAAGTTCTATATTTTCTTGAGAAGCCTAGTAGAAATTTAGCCTTCATCTTGTTCCCACTCTATCCCACCTAGTTATTTTCTCTCTATCATTTCTTCTTCATTTAGTCTACATCTCTTTCCACCAAATCAGAGCATGCCCTTTTAACCAAGTTTGTGCAACCTTCACTCTCCTTGAATCTTCTACCTCATCATACTTGAAATATTCCTCCATTTCTCTAATGGAAATGATTATTCATTTGATTCTAGGCTCCCTCAGAAGCATTCTAATTTTTTAAATAGTCTGAAGGAGCCTCCTTTCTCTTGCATTCATTTCATCACCTGCTTCTACATTTTCTTATGCTATTGTCTCAATTTCTTCACTATTACTGTCAACACCTTCATGTGCTCGATCTCTCCTTTAATTCCTCTCAAGTGCTTCAATTTTAGCGTGCATTCCTCTTACAACTTCCAATACTTTATTCATTATACATGCAAGTTCTGTTGCTGCAACAATCTCTACCATTTTTCTTCTTAGCGGCATCTGACTATCCTTAGTCACTACAACTCTTCTAGCAAAAGCAAGGATACACCCATACACAACCTTTGCCATTTTGGACTTTGTCCGACTTCAAAAAATATACAATACACTTACTCAAAGCCATTGGAAGCAATTAATTGTTGCTAATTAGCTTATAGTCTTGATACCTAATCACTGCTGCAAGTTATTTATGCAGAAGTTGCTCACTTTGTAGTTGCTGCAAGTGACCCTATTTGGTCTTGTATATTAAGATTGTCTTTGTAGTCAGCAAACACAAATACATGCACATAGGCACTTTCCACAAGACTACTTCAACTCAACAACAAACATAATTAATATAAATGTTTCTTCTCTTTAATGCCAAAATTACAACTAATTGACTTCGCGACAAATATAGGGAAAAATATTAAAATTGAAGTCTTCCCCACTTTGGCTTACACTCAACCTCATTTTCACCCATCTAAAACAATTCTTCTTCCTTTTTCTTAATTTACTCATTCTAAAACATGATCCCCACCTTCTTTCTTAAATTCTTTTCTTAACCCTCCTTTCTTCTTAGGTGAAGTCCCTCCTTTCTCCTTGTAAAATCAAACACTCCTCTTTTAAAGAAATGGTGGCCTCACACACATTTCAAATAAAATAAAATAGAAAGACCAAAAATAACCTAAGAAATGATAGCCCGTCTTTTAAATTTTTTTATTTTATTTTAAAAGCAACAATTTATAATAAAAGAGATTAATCAGTAACGGACAACATGATAAAACCAGCTATGGATCAATTAGAGGAGGCCAATCCTAGGCTCACGTAGGTCCATCAAACACACAAAGAGACATAGAGAAACAAGTTAGGAGGTAGATAAGAGAAGAGAAGGATAGAAGTGGCAGGGTTGTGAATGTCATTTTTAAAGGATTAAAAGACTACAATTACAAAGAAACCACAAAAAAGCTAACAAGAGACATTTTTAAGGATAAACTAGAATGGTCAGGAGTCATTCAACAAAAAAACATGATTGGAAAATGGATGAGATGGCAAGAGTAGGCACATAAGAGTTACATTGGGGAACCTTGAAGACAAGAACATCCTACTAAGGAACACTTAGTTCCTTAGAGGTACACAAATTTACCTTGACGAAGACTTAACCATAATACAACAAGATGAAAGATGAAAAGAGTGGGAAAAAGTGAAGGCAACAAGAAAATTGAAGGAAAATGGACTTGGTTACAAAATGGAAAGGCTCAAATTAGTGACATAATTACACCCCAGAAATAGGAACTCGGGTCCCCTTAGGAATATTTATCAATGGTAAGCTAGAATTGTATAGGTTGTCCTTGGAGAAGAGAACCTGGTTTGGGACCCATAGCAGAAGGAAAAGAAATTATCATCCTTAGGAGACCCATGAACATGAAGGATGTAAAATCCCAAAATTTGAAATATATTAAAAAGCTTTAATTTGGAACGAGAGAACAAACAATGGAAAAGGACATAGCGGAATTGCAGTTCTTGCATGTGGGGGTCTTCCACCTTTGGGAATAACCCCTGTCCTCTCCTTTCCCATGCGGCTTTTTGTTTTTCTTTTTGTTCTCTGCTACGTAGCTTCCACTATTCTGCTCCATATGTTCACACATACCACTCCCAAATTCCAAAAATCCTACCTAAATCTCTTCTTAATACATTTATTATTCCCAACGGTCAACCAACATATAACTTTAAAATTAAAATACGTTAAACATGTCAAAAAATTGTTGGTGGGATCTTGAAAAACTTTTTCTTTCTACTACTATATGTTTCTAATTATTGAGAGAGTTGGAATTCCAAGAGGGAAAAGTTATGTACATTCGATGGAATATTATATAATAACTGGTAGAATAGTTCCACAAAGGATGGATCTCATACACTTCCAATAATTGATGTCTCCCATTGTGATAAGCTTCTGAAAATTCTTGTTTAGCAGTTCGAAAGACCCCACCTTATCAATGCAACTACTAATTACAACACACAGCAAGTATTGCCTGAAAAATAGTGATTCTCCCTCCCTTTATGGGGTCATCTAGAATGACGCGCCATATTCTTTACTCTGCATTACCCCACAGGCTTATAAAAATGCGAACTTGTTTATTCATTCACTCTTATTTCCTTCATCTTTTATAAAGGGGTCTAGAGGAAAAAAAAGAAGCCTTTATTAACTTTAATTTGTGCTAATTTAATAATCCAATTAGATGCATTTTAAGTTAATAACGAGGAATATTATATATATTATGTTAATGTAATTTGAATTAGATGTTAAAGTATAGAATTTGAATTCGGAGAAGAGATATTTAATTTTATGATTGAAAAATGAATGTTTTTGCTGAAGATTATGAAATCTTATTTATTATAGTCTTACAAACGCGTGCTTTCATTTGTATCTTGTCACGAGAGATTGAATATATGGACTAGGGTCAAATTTATGCCTATGAACATGTCTTGCACTTGCAAAAATGATCTAACAAAATGTGTATTTTTGTCGTGGTATTCACTTGATTGATCTTTATTTGCTTGACCTTTTATGTTGATTTAAAAATTGATGGTATTTAAAGGTACCTTTTAAAGGGCTACTATTATGTTTTAAGGAGACATGTTCACCTAGGTTTTGACCATTTGAAATGTGTTTAAAAACTTGAAGATAATAAATCTCAACCATGCGAATGTTCCTATAATGAATGTGTAGATCTATATTTGTTATAATAGAGCACTCGATTCAAACATTTCCTTCCTTAAAAGGAAATGATAATGCTTAGAATGATTTGAGAGGAGATGATGTTTTGAAATGAGATGTGAAGTGCCTGCAAACAAATGTCTTTAAATACAAGAAAATAACAATAAATCATACAAATGTGTGTCAAGCATGCACTTTGTGGGAAAGAATTGGGTGGTAGTTGATGAAAATTTAAATTTAAATTTTTAAAATTTTAATAATCAATGTGATTGTAGAGTTGAGCCTTTGCCAATAGAAATGACCTATGACATAAAAAGGTTCAAATTAATATATACAACAAATATATACCTATATACATACACAAATTTGTGTAATTAGTGTGTGAATTGAGGGAATATATAGAAGTTTGTGCATATGTGGATAGATTAAGGGATAAATGTATAGCAATGTGTGTGAGGGATGAGTAAAAGCATAGGGGAAGAATCCATTTTTTTACAAAACAATGCCATTTGATATGTAAACATATTAAACAACTCTTTCAAAGTTGAAACACATTAAATGGGATATAACATGGGTACATGTGGATTTGACTATTACATTTTTCCCTCACTTTGAGATGCATGTGAATTCTAAAATGATTATTCACATCAAAGTATATAGCACTCACAAACATGCATGTAAAGTAAATATTTAGACATTGAAGAATATAATGAGGGTCCATATAAAATAATGGACCCTATTAAATGTGATCATGTAGGTTTATCCTTTAGGATGTGCTCTCCATGAGAACGTGAAAATAGAGGAAATATATGCTATATGTAGCTTTTGTAATGCAAGTAAGAACAATTGTAATTTGAATCTCATAGCCAACGATCATAAGAGAGAGAGTCAAGGATTGGGGTTAGAGATGTTTTTCCTATATGGAAAGAGGCAATTCTCTACCTCACTTGGTAGCCATTGGGTGATAGGGCACATGGGTTGTTGGTATGCCATATGCTAGTGATGAGTTTCTATAGGTGCCTATAACTATTTGCAAAACATAACATGTGATTGTTAGTGATAGAATATCCTCTACATTTGGTTGTGTTTGTAGGCTACAAGGAATTGAAGGAGAAGGAAAAATAATACATGAATGTATGTGTAACCTAGAAATTTAAGCATGTAAATCATATAAAGTAATAATTGTAAATGAATTGGTTATGTATCAGTCAAATAAAGTATATTGAATGATAGTTGTGGGAAGCACATAGGTTGGAGATGTCATCAAGGAATAATGTGTACCCCAACATGCAAAAATATGATTGTTGATGTGACCCTCAATAGTTAGAAAGACATGTGTTAGCATATAAGACACTACCAAAGGCATGTGGCCCCAACATAGTAGCACAAATAAGAAAAGGAAGGTGATAGGTCCCTAATGGGAATCAAAATCTTGATACATGGCATAACATGTAGTTGATAGTGCAAGGAAGGTTCATATGTAATGCCTCTAATATATTAAGGATCTCAATACATGGTATAAAATATAATTAATAAGGTAAGGAAGGCTTGTAATGTCCCTAGTGTAACTCTTAGAACATGATTAATCATGCAAATACATGTATAAAGTGTAAGCATGGGAAGGCAATGTTAAGGTAATTGACGCCACATGGGAAATATAATGCTACAAGGTGCAAAGAGATGTGGAAAGGGGGAATGCATGATTCCCCTAAATTAAGATATTACTATAAATGAAATAATGTATAAGGTAGAAAACATGATGCGCCTAAATGTAAAAAACTATCAATGAAAGCATAGTGTGTAAAGGGAAAAAATAATACCCCTCCAAATGTAAAGATATGGCAATGAAGTCGTATGATGTAAAAGAGGGAGGCGCAATGCCCCTAAGTTTTCTTAGTTACAAAGGGTAGGTGTTTATGTGGGAGATGTAATTATATTTTCAAATTTTTAGTTTTCTTACTAAATTTTGAATTTTGGGTAATCTAGGTTGGGGGCATATCCTGGTCATCCCTTTTACCATAAGGGATTGCCTATTTTGGTAAGGCAAGCTATCTAAGTGAGGGCGACTAAAGGATCATTTATGTGACTTGTCAAATCATCTTTTTGATAAGAGGTGATTTTGTAACTTGTGTTTTTATTTTATTTTTGATCATTTAGATGAATTTTCCTTAATTTTTCCATCTTTTCAATTTTAAAAAAAATTGTAATTACAATAACAACAAGAAAAATAAAATAAAATATGTATAATTTTTTAAAAATAATTCTAAGTTAAAATAAAATATAGCATTGGAAAAAACAAAAACAAAAAGACGGGGCTCAGATCCACGGTATCAGCCTACGTAAAAGTCTGATTGTTGGAGTGAACTCCGTTCCTCCTTATGCGTTTTCTTTCCTTACCGCCCGCTCTTGACAAATTCTCACAGAATTCTGTATATTGTCTGTTTTAATCTGAGAAAGCGAATAATGTGGGACTAAAAAGGTACAATCTCTTCTTGTATTTGGCAAACATACTCCTTACAAGATAAGCTGTCCATCTCATGAACCTTAGGGAATTTTTTCTTTAGAAAGCATCTAATATCTACCAGGTCTTGAATTAAAACCTATTGCTGCCGTGGAATTCAACTGATTGGTAATGCTAAATACTTGTTTTCACCTGTTCCGAACTCATTCAAATGTTCCCAGAGACTAAAATTTCTCATCTACCTGCATTTCTGAATTTTATTTTACTTCATAAGAAACAAAAACAGTGGCCGGAATGGGGTTATTGAAAATGCCTTGAAAAGTGTTGGAATAGATTTCAGATTAGTCTGTTCACAAGCTCTTAGATTTGAATGAATTTATGTTTGGTCCAGGTTGGAATCCATCATCAAAGAAATGAGATTGAAACAGTTGCAAGGTAAATTTATCAATTTTCTACTGCGATGAATTGCTGGTGGTGAATTTTAGTATTTACTTGTGGTGAATTTGTTATGGCGGTTAATTTTCCGTTTGTAAATTTTCTGTGGTGGTGAATTGATGGCGGTGAATTTTACTTGTGATGAATTTGTCATGACAATGAATTTTCCCAAACCAGTAAACTTTTACTGGATGACCCCAATGTGTGGAATGAGAACATTGTAACAGTCCTCCAAAATCAAACTATTTTTAAATGAAATTGTGAATATCCTGAACTGAAACTGCATTTAGATAAATATGTAGAACTAAAATAAATCAGAACTGTATTTCTCTTTTATTCATCTCACTTTCTGAAATAGATTTTTTTTTTTAAACAAGTAACCGAACTGCCTTAAATTCATTTATTAACCTCCAATTAATCTATTCCTAACAACACTTACATGAGTGTTCCGATGCGCTGTCTTTTATTACAATAGAAATCTTAAATGCAATACTAAATCACTAAATATATGACTAGCATTTCTGTATATCATAGACTCTCTCCTAATTAAATATTTTTCAATCTGGCTGTAGTATATTCAATCGTTCCATTCAACCTTGTTTTTTGGTAGTGTCTTTGTCAATGCACTTGCCATCATCATTTTAGTTGCACAGTACGATGTGCTTGACTTTCCCATAACACTTTGAATGCTTTGTCATGACAATACAAATTTGACTGTCATCCTTCAACACTGTTGGTTGGATTTGTTCAATCCCAACCTCTTGGGTAATCTTGTCAACCACATTGATTCCTTTATTGCTTGCTTGTATGCTTTGTTACTTACTTCCCCATGGAAGTAAGCAGCTCCACTAATAATAAAGTAGCATTATGAAGTTGATCTATTGCTTTCAATATCCCCTGCTCAATCTGCATCACAATAACTTGTAAGCTTCAAAGATTTTTTTAACTCTTGCTGAAGGTAATTATGTGCTCAGTTGTTGTTTGAAGATATCTCAAAGTTTTTTTTTTTTTTGACTGCTATCCATTGCTTATAACAAGTGTAATATTAGGTCTATTAGAAACCCTTGCATACGTTAAATTTTCAACAATGTTTCAATATGAGGTATAGTGATATACTCATATAATCTGCCTCTTAATTGTGGTATTGTTTCATTTTTTTTAATTATGGGTTGTGAATACCAATCTACCATTTTTTTGTTACAAACTTCTTATTCTTTTAACATATTTTTTTTGAATGTGAATTTTATTCAGATCATATATAAGATCTTCTTGTTGATTAAGGAGAGGGTCAAAATCTTAATGGAAAAATAAAAATTATTAGAGACTTTGTACACAAAGCTAGTTTAGTTCTTAAATTTTTTGTGTTTGAGTGTCATGCATGAGTACAAAATAACATTAACCTTACAACCAATTTATAACTTCTCTTTTTCTATATTAAAATGAGGCAAAAGTGGCCAATTTAAAGAATTTGTTTAGGGATTTTAAAGATGAAAACTTAGCATGCATGAAGTGGTGGCAATAAACTATTGCATAAAACAAATATGTGAGAAAACTTTAAAAATGCTATATGCATAAAACAAATAGGGCAAAAATTTTTTTTACTATATCAAGGAATTTAACCCTAGGGAGGACCATGAAGAAAAAACCTATATAAGAGTGAATATTAAATGGAAAGCAAAAATGTTGATAGCTCAATTATGAACTAGTTCACATCATCTTAGATGTGAAATGGGCAAATAGATGGTACCTAAAGAGGAGTGGGAAAAAATAATGTGTCAATTTTGTAACAAGGGAATGATGGAAACAAAATAACACTTCCTCATGGAATGCTCAGTGTATAAAGACATCTAGGTCAACTATAGAGACACCTTACAAGTTGATAATTCAAGTACCTTGGTTGAAGAGGTAAGGTTGAACAAAACAACAAACTTCATCATCAAAATCCATCATTGATTTGATTTCATAAACCGTTCACAGTCCATTGAGCGATTTGCCACCAAGCCTCTTGGGTGAATTTTGACGTAAGCTTAGGGTATTATTTATGGAGGCTTCTATACCTCTTCTTTATTTATTGCACGTGGGGGTCTTGCACCTTTGGGAATAACCCGTCCTCTCCTTTCCCATGCAACTTTTTGTTTTTGTTCTTTGCTACGTGGCTTCCACTCTGCTGCTCCATATGCTCACACACACCACTCCCAAATTCCAAAAATCCTGCCTAAATCTCTTCTTAATACATTTATTATTCCCAACGGTCAGCGAACGTATTCAACTTTAAAATTAAAATACATTAAACATGTCAAAAAATTGTTGGTGGGATCTTGAAAAGCCTTTTCTTTCTACTACTTTATGTTTCTCATTATTGAGAAAGTTGGAATTCCACCCGATGGAATATTATATAATAATTGGTAGAACAGATCTCATACACTTCCAATTGATGTCTCCCATTGTGATAAACTTCTAAAAATTCTTGTTCAGCAGTTGGAAAGACCCTACCTAATCACTGCAACTACTTATTACAACACACAACAAGTATTGCCTGAAATTGCGTTTTTGTAGAATAGTGCTTCTCCTTCCCTTTATGGGGCCCTCTAGAATTACGTGCCATATTCTTTACTCTGGATAACCCCAAAGGCTCATAAAAATGCAAACTTTGTTTATTTATTCACTCTTATTTCCTTCATCTTTTATAAAGGGGTCTAAAGAAAAGAAGCCTTTCTTAACTTTAATTTGTGCTAATTAATAATCCAATAAGATGCATCTAAAGCTAATAATGAGGAATATTTAACATAAAGGAGGGTTAATTTTTTTATTAAAACAAGAAGTACAAAGCAAGGGCATTACATAGCCCTATCAAGCTCCACCAAGTGATCCAATTGTTGAGACAGATCCGGTGGTAACTCCACTGATCCACTCACAAATATGATTGTTGATGTGATCCTCACTAGTTAGGAAATACTCTTGTAAGTAGCATATAGACACTATAAAAGGCATATGTCCCCAACATAGTAGCACAAAAAAGAGAAGGAAGGTGATAGGCCCCTAATGGGAATGAAAATATTGATACATGGCATAACATGTAGTTGATAGTGCAAGGAAGGTTCATATGTAGTGCCTCTAATGTATTAAGGATCTCAATACATGGTATAAAATATAATTAATATGGTAGGGAAGGCTTGTAATTTCCCTAGTGTAACTCTTAGAACATGATTAGTCATGCAAATACATGTGTAAAGTGTAAGAATGAGAAGGCAATGTTAAGATAATTGATGCCACATGGGAAAGATAATGCTACGAGGTGCAAAGAGATGTGGAATGGGGGAATGCATGATTCCCCTAAAGTAAGATATTACAATAAATGACATAATGTATAAGGTAGAAAGCATGATGCCCCTAAATGTAAAGATCTATCAATGAAAGCATAGTGTGTAAAGGGAAAAAATAATACCCCTCCAAATGTAAATATATGGCAATGAAGGCATATGATCTAAAAGAGGAAGGCACAATGCACCTAAGTTTTGTTAGTTAGAAAGGGTAGGTGTATATGTGGAAGAAGTAATTATATTTTCAAATTTTTAGTTTTCTTGGTAAATTTTGAATTTTGGGTAATTTAGGTTTGGGGGCATAGCCTTTGTCATCCCTTTTACCATAAGGGGTTGCCTTTTTCAGTACAGCAAGTCATCTAAGTGAGGATGATTCAAGGATCACTTATGTGACTTGTCATCTCTTTGATAAGAGGTGATTTTGTAATGTGTGTTTTTTAATTCTTTTTCATCATTTAGAGTTTTCTTTATTTTTTTGATATTTTCGATTTTTAAAAAAATTGTAGTTACAATAGCAATAAATAAAATAAATATAATTTAAAAAATAAATTCTAAATTAAAATAAAAT
>VDFB02004047.1:183754-195735 GCA_007258455.2 Sequoia sempervirens | reverse complement strand
AATGAAACATAAAACAATTAAATTAACTTACAAAATGAAAGAAATACAACATGGGCCGCTTCCAACATGGGGCCCATGTCTCTGTGATAGCTAACCTTATGAGGAACGGCCTCTATCTAGTTTGTTTAAAACTTTCAAACAGTAAACTGTAAATCTTTCTAAATAATCAATGAGATAGAATAGGAAGATCTTGCATATTTAATTCTTTTATATAGTAACAGGTGAGTTCTAGGAATGGTTGATTGGATGTTTTGATATATTTTTACTTATTAAGTTTCCACTTGTTTCATGTATTTAATTTAGTCATGTAGAAGTATTTTCTGTTGCAAGTGATCCATGAATGCTGCTAGGTTCTGAGAGATTAATTTGATGATAGAGGACTGAAAGCCAATTTAATTAGTCAACCGAAGCACATCCAAGCAGGAAGAGAACCTAGAATCTTTCTGGCTAAATAAAGTTTAACACCAAATTGCTTCCTATTGAATTAGACCTTGTTCCTGTTATGAGAAGCCAATGGTTCTCATCAGTTTCCAGCAATACTATGGTCAAATACATCTAAAATTATTTTGATCATAGTTGTAAAACTTGCTGAGTACTTGAGAGCCAGATTGCAGGTGAATTACTCACCTACAAGTTTATGTAAAACTCGTGGCGATTTTTACCTGTAAAAGTTGTGAGTCAACAGAAAAAATCACAAATTTTGTGTTAGTAACTTGTCCAAATGAAAACCTTTTTCTTGCCTGCAGTTAAAAATAATGGCAATTTTCACTTCATTGTCGCATGCAAATGATGATTTGGGATGCAATTTTAAACATGAATCAGTAATATATGATTGCGGGGTTTCGAGATACATGACTGAGATATCTGTCTGAGAGTTAAAGCATCAATTTGGATTAAATAATTTCACCTACAATAGTTGCCAAGTTTTGTTCTTTTCCTTTCAATATATGTTAACATCATGGGTTCTGGTCATGTTGATGAATAACTGTAGACCATTGGAAATAAAATTTGAAATCCATTATTGATGCCAAGCTCAAGTGGAAGTTAATTATGTGTCAAAATTCCTAGTACAATGGGGGAAGATATAGTTTTGATAAGTTGGCATATTCCAGATCACAGAAGCCAAGCAAAGCCAACTGGCTATTAAGTATTGGTAAGGAAGCTGCCATAACAAAATTCAAGAGATTTTTTTAAAAGCAAGGGTTCAAAAACCTTAATGAAATTGGGGAATAAAAAATATTAAGAAATCTGGAATATTGGTTTACAGTTGCCATAAACAGGAGAATCATAACTGATACAATTTTCTGTAAACATGTCACTCATGTGACCTTTTCTAAATAGTAAAAAAAAAATCACAGAATTGTAAAGTCTGTCTATTTCTTTATTGTACCTGTATTGTGTAGGTATGCTGGCATGTCTATTAGGTCAGAAATTGGATGGTCTAGACTGCTGACAATGACATTTTTATTTAAATTGTAGTTTCGTTGACTGATAGTGTCCTAGTCTGTTGCAAATTTAAGGCCTTTAAATGGAGAAATTCAATGTGAGCAAAAAACTTACATTGCCTGAGTTAGGGCCAACAAGCAATGATTTTAATCTCCTGCTCTAATGGTACAAATCAGATTAGTCCTAGTATGCAATGCTTCTGAAAATCAGTGTCGAAGGGTGTATGTTGCCAAACATTGGGCAGTAATATGCTCTACAAATTTGGTGTATATGTGTGTTTTTGAAGAATATTTTAAAAAATTTATGTATTTTCAAATGTCCAATAAATTTGCCAAGTTATTGCTGAGTTTATCCCTGAGCTTTTACTGAGTCCCGAGTTTTAAACTTTTTTGGGCCTGCGAAGTTTTTGCCATATATGAGTTTTTTATTTGTGATTTTGATATTGTAATGATTTTGTTTTAATTAGATGTATTCTTGGAATCTTGCATATGCAGTTACAGTGGATAACCAATAAACATACATCTGACTGCTCGCAGCTTTTTTTTGCATTCTAGATAGCAGCATCAAGCTTATCTTTTCTGGCAATGGCAGAAGCAACCCCACTTGTTGATGCATTATCTGTGGTGGACAAAAAGGCTGGTGGATTGTTATTAGTTGGACCTGAAGGAGGTTAGATTCTTCATCCTGCTCCTCCATGGTTCCAATTATGGATGTTTTCAAGAATGAATATTTAGGATAAAGTACGTTTGTAATGCCTTCTTCTAGGATGGTCAAAATATGTGGTGACACAGCTCTGTGAAATTATGTTCTTTGTTTGATAGATAAAATCAAGCCCAGGAAAGTTTGTCTTTGCAAATGATGCTGTCATACTTATTGAAAAGGAGAGGGATGTATGAGAGGAATTTGTTTTGTTTGTCTCAAAAGTTTGTGTGCCCTCACTTAAAAACCTGTTTTTCAGGAACTGAGAACGATCTCTTGTTCGGATGGGTAGAATTAATTACTCCAAAAAATTGAAGTACCACCCTATGAATGAAAATACATATATTAGTTTTTATAAGAAAAACTAGAGCATTGAGCCATTGGGGGTAGTTGATGTACTTATTAAATAAAGATATATTTTTGAAATACAAGAGAATGTGAGATTGCCTAGAGTATTTGATGCCATTATGTTGTAATGGGGATATATTTCCACATTATTGTGGACAAAACTTTTCACTTGGACCATCACTTAAATGAGGTACTCTTAATATTGGAATTTTTTAGCAATATATAATTTTCTTATTATGGAGATGTTTTAACATGTACGTGGTACTGATGGACCTTTATAACTTGTGGGGAACAATTTCTTGGAGGAATTTTAATACTAGATGGACAAGATGCTTCTTTTGGCTTAGAACAAACAACAACATCCCTTGAGTTGTCTTTTGCAACATTGGAATATCAAAAGATTTTTTGGGCCAAAACAGTATTCTATCGTTGGAAAATAGTTGTCCATCTTAATGGTGCAAGGGAACTTGTGGCCTTCCAAATCTTCTTTGTTGCAGCTTCTTGTATTTGTTTGCATTATATCTCTTGATGTTATATCCAAAACAAATTATGCTTCTTGAAATGAAACTGAAATGAAATAAAATGATAATATATTAATATCTGTGAATGACCAAAATAGGCCAACGGAACTCAAAAATAAATTCAACAATAATAAAATCAATAGAGGGAGTTTCCAGCATACTTCCTGCCTAATAAAACAAGACTATAAACAGAAGTATTCATTATGTTTCTGAAGAGTAATGCTTGTGGTAGTAAGACAAGTTAGCTTTGATTTGCATAGTGAGTGAATTTTCCAATTTCAGTAATCAACAACTACCCAAAAACAGTGGGGCGGGCCTCTAGATTAGTTAAATACAGAGTGAGTTCCCTGAAGTATTAGAAAAAATAAAAGCTTATTTACAGGCTTAAGGAAAAATTAATGCTCACAAGCGAATGCATTTAATGCAGAGATTTAATCTACAAATACATTTGGAAATGGCATAATCTATACATATAAACATGGAGTATTTTTTGAATTTTGGAAATCATTTTTTCTCCCTTTCTGAAAAGTGAGAGAAATCACCATCTCCTATAGAGGTTGTTTACTCAGTAATGCTAATTGAATGATTAATAGATAGTAAACAAAAATACATAATAGCAATAATAAAACATATCAATTACTTAGAACAATGCACAAAATATATGTTGTGCATTCCTTCATTCATCGAATAGGCAATAATTACAGAATATAAAATGTATGCAATCCCTGACTACAAGTGCAAACATACAATAAATAGCAAGCCAATGTTGGTTGAGAATGCCAACCATCAACAACTACCAAGTAACAACCATCCAACCATTGGGGACTAATTACACATTAACACATTTATTTATTTCTTGCTGACTACATCAGCCCCCCTCGGAAAGGAAGTCATTTTCTAGACGACAACAAACAAAATTTGGAGCTGAACAACCCAAATTACAGTTACTAAGGAGGGTGAGAGGGTGTCCCTAGATGAATGGACGATGTAGGGGTGGACGTTGGTGAGCGTAACTCCTGCAGCCTATAGACCTCACTGCGCATCCTCAATTGGTGCTCTGCTACTATCTCACATTCCCTTGCTACCTTCACCATCTGTGTACCCTCCATCAACTGACGTTTAGCTTGTTCAATTTCTTTGTCCTTCTCTGCGAACTTGGCTTGCACGATCGTCACTCTTTGCTCGGTCTCCTCCTCCTTTTCCATCTTGGCCTCCACAACCGTCACTCTAGCTCATTCATTGGCGGTGAGTTGTGTTTGCTAAGCTAACTGATCCTAGAATTTTTGTGTGCGCTCAACTAACTCCTCCTGTACTTTTTGAACCATTTGCTTGGCCTCATTCTTCTCCTGTATAACATCATCAGTGGAGGTCATTTGACGCGTCAACTTGTAGAACACATCCCTGAAGGAAGCTTCTATACTAAACAAGGTTTAGATCACTATAGCATCCCAACCCCCTATTGAAGGTCTGGTAGGGTGCCAAGCTGTCATCATTGTCAGAGTCTCAACTCTAGCCCATCCTCGAGAAGTGAAGCAAGGAGCAAATTCTCCCTCGCACTCTATATGCACAAGTGCCAATATACGTTGGACTTCCCTTGCTACTAGTGGAGATTGTCCTGTCTAATCATTTGGATATATCTACCACTTCCTGCATCACTGCTGCCATTGATTGGAGATCCTAAATGTACTACTGGATCGTACCAAGTGGATCTGTCTCATCAGGCTTGGCTATCTCAATGATTTTCCCTTTGGAGCCACTTGACTCATCCTCCTCATCTTTGCCGATGGGTTAGGCGGTAACTCTTGTGTAGCCGAAGGTGGCTGAGGCATTTGAGGGGGTCCCCCACTCTCCTAAGTGTGCATGACATCTTATGGGTTTACCTGTGAAGAGCCAAGCTCTATACTCTCAACCACCATGGTTGACTAGTCTTGCTGCTCGAGTCCCTCAACCATCACTTTGGGAGAACTTAGTGAAGGCAATTCTGGAACCTCCACTGGTATTCCAAGTAGATCTAACCATCGATCAATTTGTGTGACATTGTTGGGCACAGGAATATCCCTTGGCAAGGTAGCTAGCAACGTAGATACTATGGCTAGTGGCATTGGCAATGTGTCTAGTAGTTTTGGCAGTGCCATTGGTGGTCTTGACAGTGCGCTTAGTGGTCCTGGCAGTGTCATTGGCACTCTTGGCAGTGCACCGACGGTCTTTGCAGTGCGCCTGGCGATGTGACTAGTAGTCCCAGCTATGTGATTGGTGGTAGGGGTACTAGTAGTGTGGCTGGTGGGGGCAGTGGTACTGCTATAACCGTCTCACTCACTGGTATGGCCTCGTTTATGTCCATCTTTGGAAGTGATTGTGCATCGGCCTCAAGGGATACCTCCTCCTCTATCGATGTGGTGGCCAATGTAGAGGACAACAACTCTATGGGCACATCATCTTTTGCATTTTCTCCTTCGTTGCTCAATGCATCCCTTTGCTTCCTCTTCTTTCTAGCGAGCTAAGTTGTCTCCTCTCCCCCTGATGCTTGAATGTCGAGGGTGGTCCAGTAAAATGCTATTGGCCATGATAGATCTATCTGAGTTACTAGTTGAAACTTCCCCCACTTGTCGATGGGACTTGAGTATGGATGGCATCGAGGAGAAGGGCAATGGCATGTTGTGTCATATAAAAAGCCTTATTTTTTTGGGCCAAGAACTCTCTTATCCTCTTTGACAATAATTTGGACCAGTTGTACACTTTACCTATGCTCAGGCCAATCATGCAATCAATCATCCAGATAGCCACATCAAATGCCCTGCTTGCTCCTATTAATTTGCATTTGATTAAATCCATTATAAATTTCCATTCTGATGTAGCCAAAAAAATCTTCCTCAAACCCCGATTACCTACACTCCATATGTTGTCCTCCTGCTATGCTAAATCAGGTCGGAAAACTCTCCTGAGGGATGCTTCTTTGTGCTATTGGGTGAATTTCCCCATTGACTTACACACGGTGGTACCTGTGGCCGGTATGTGAAACACTCTATTGAAGTTTGTTGGCCAAAAAGCGATGGTTACTGGACAACCTCTATAATCAATGATTGATTTGTGGATATGCCTACAATAGTTTGTGACCATCGCCTTTAAGTATGGCTTGAATTCTTTGGAGTTAAAGAATGGGGGTTGCACGACTTTGTCTACCTGTGCATGTCTCAGAGGTACCTTTAGGACATGGTCATCTTGGTTGTTCTACCACCATGTTCTGCACTCACTATAGTGAGACTATCCCATGTCAATGCATCTACTCTTGTGTAGTTTTCTTTCCCTTTGCTTGTTTTGGCTATGGCAATGCAAGGCCTGTAGTGTAATACTTTTTCCCCCTTGCTATTGCTAGCATCCATGGCTGAAAAATCTATTAAGAGATATGCTTCTAGTAGTTCACGAGTAAGATTAAATAGACAATACCTTTTCCAAAAACGGTTGTAATAACTATTACTCTACAATTTGTGCTAGCTGCATGAAGCTCTTCGCTGTGTGAATCCCACGAATTTTGGCTGTCGTACTATGAAAGAAGTAGACCTCTGTGCCGAGTAATTTAAATGAATCCATACTGTTCACTTGTCCTAGCCGTACCATCTGGATTTCTATCTTCCACTAGAGTGTTGGCCGTACGGTATGGAGGTGACTCAATCGTACATGATTATTCTAACCCTGATGCATTTTAGTTGTGATGAATAATCCTCCTTTCTCTATCATATGACAATGAGTCCTTTTCTCAGTTTATGTAGTACAATGCACAATCCTCTTCTCTATTGTACTTTGTCGATCCTCCACCGAATGCCCTTATTATCTTTAGGCCGTACGTTCTAGCTTTGCCTTTCTTGTGATAGTCATACTTTGTGCAACAATCTCAATCATACGGTTTTATTTCCCCCACTTAGTTGTAAACCCAATGTCTTCTTCTTGGACATTGTACGATGCAGTACGAATATCGTACAACCTTTTGCTGATGTCGTACGACTCACTAATGTTGTTTCTTTAGCTAAATGGTGTTAATGATCTCCCTCCTATGTCGTACCTTCTCTAGCCATACGATGCAATACACCCTATGGCGTATGGTGCTTTGTACCCACTCAAACTGTACGGTGTGTGGCCATACGTCGCTATTTGAATCCAACTGTTGCTATCAATTCGATTCCAAGGGCACCATACATTAATGTTTTCTCCTTCATAGTGCAATTTCCTTTGCCTCCATATATCAATTTTTTAAATACTGTCTAATTAACTAAGGTAATTTTACTCTTTATATAACTCTGATTCCGTGACCTCCAGCTTAGTTTGACTTGAAATTTGGATATTTGCTTGATCCTCATGGTAAACTTGCAGATTCACCTGGTGCTGGCTAACGATTTCTTTTAGCCCTATTTGGAATGCCTTACTATAAATAAGTGTTTGATTGCCTTCAAATTTTACGGTGGATAGCTTGAAGATGCGATGGAGTGCGGATACATTGGTTTGAGAATTCGGCATTTACCTATTGTAAGGTCCGAAGTTGAAGCCCTAATTTGACTTGCATGTGACTCGATAGTCTCTGTTGTTGATTTACATTTGCACCAGCCTTGTTTATTGATCACGTCTGCATTGGGCATTGTGTGGAATGGACTACAAAATATTAAGTCTCACGAAAAGTGATCATCTCGCCTTGCATATACATCCTTCGTGGAAGTTTAAGGAAAGCAAAAGAATCGCCAAGCAATGGATTTGAAAAGCCTGCATATAAACCTAAATAGCTTACAATTTGGAATATGGGAAGTCCTTCGTCTCATTTTGCATGTTATATCATTGCGTAGGTTTTAGAAAACCCAGAAAGAATCACTAGACATGCATTGAAAAACTTTGCATATAAACCCTAAAATTTGCTCTGAAAGCTGAACTTGCTAAAAATAGAAAGTTGTCTGTTTCAACTCAGAATTTGCAGACGAGCAGATTGACATGTTCTGGATGCAGTCTAACGATCGAAACTTCAGTAATGCTGAGAGAACGCCCTGAATTGAACACTTACTAAAAATAGTAAGTTGTCAGAATCCGATGAAATTTAGCTAGGAACTTGCTGGAAGCATACTGACTGCAACGCCAAGGTTAGATTTTAACTTGATTACTCCATTTGACTTCAAATTGACTAGAAAATTCAAAACCCTAATTCTCAGACTTGGCCAAAATCTCACGTTTAAGCTCACAGATGGGCACATCCCCGAAAAGCAGACAGAAGGAGAGAGAGAGACAAAAACCAAAGCCAAAAGACCAGAATGGAGCAAAAATTAGGGGGTCCCCATTTTGAATGGGGCGATGTGTGAAAAGGTCACAACAGGTTCACTGCTTGTGGAAATCTTTGGGTTGAGAACAGACCCCTAGTGTAGTATATGATATTATGATGCACCAAATCCTCTTCCCAGTTGCCCAATGGTGCAAAAGATCGGGGAAAAGGATGGGACCCATAGTGTAGTGCACAATGCACCAACATTCCTTTTCTATCTAGGACGCACTATGGATAGGTGTTAGTCAGCCATTGTGGATGTGTTAGTCATTCCTTGTGTATATGTTAGTCACTCATTGTGTAAATGGTCTCGGGTTTTGTGTACCTTGTTAGTGATGCCCTTGCCAATGTTTACATCAAGTAGCATGGGTTGCTTGATTGTTGTCACAGATGGAAGTGGATTGGGAAAAGGATGGGACCCATGGTGTAGTATGGGATGCATTGACATTTCTTTTCCAAGTGAGATCTATTACAGGCTTATGTGATTGTGAATCAGGTAGTGGGTTGTTCTTTATGTGAACATGTGATGTATTGTGTCGATTGTCACACTATATATATGTGATGTATGCTTGAGCTAGTCACCATTGTACTTGTGATGTGCATATGAGCCAATCATCATTGTACTTGTGATGTGCATATGAGCTAGACGCTGTTGTATTGTGATGTGTGTATGAGCTAGTCACCTTGTGTATATGTGATGTATGCTTGAGACAATCATTGTGTTTGATCTTTGGGATTATGGTATGATTGATCCCTGTGTATTCATGTATGTTTAAGGATTGGTAATGTTTGGTATGGACCCAACAATTGATGGCATATTGTTATTGTTCTAATATAATTGGACTAAGTTGATCTCGTATTCTTACTAAACAGTCCTAGGTTAAAGGTGAGATCAGAGATCTCATACAAGATAGAACGAACTCCCTCTAACATTGGTGGGCGAACTATGAAGCCTTTGATTTCCCATGAGGGGATACGTAGGCAGGGTCATCATGAACCCTCGAGGTTTAGGTCTAGGTCTAGGGATGACCCTAATAGTAAGAGCTTAACACTTTTGGGGGTAAGCATATAAGTGGTGACATTCAGTTGTCACCATGGAGAATGAAGAACTTTTGAAATCAGCACTTCTAATTTAGATAGAAGATGCTTGGTTGGTTAAGTTGGTAGTAGTTGTGAATTGAATATTAAAAAAAAATTGTAGTGACCAAGGGGTGGATTTTACATTTTCCTATCATTTATAGATCAAAAAATGAGTTTAATTCACATCATAGTGTCATGATTATAAATTATATATCCATATTAATATTTACAAATTTCATCTGCAGAAAACATGGACCCAAAACAATTTTTATTTTAATAGTTTAAAATCAGAGCGGGGATTTTGGGGGCGAAGCACCCCCTCATGGGGATTGTGGGTAGAGCCCTTGGTGAGGTTAAAGGATAGCATCCTTGTGGGGTTTAGGGTTAGAGCCTCTAGTGAGGTGGGATGGGGGGTAGAGCCCCCAATGGGATTGAAGGATAGTACCCCCAGCTCGCACTTGTCACATTAAAATAGAAGGTTGAGGGGTGGAGCCACCACCATGAAGTGTAAGATTAAGGCCTTTGAGACCACACAAACCACCATGGCACATGACATTTTTCATAATTTTATTACATTCAAGTATTAAATTATTAATCAACCATCAATAGTAAGATTGTTATTTTTTTGTGTTAGGTGAGTTTTTGCCATGTACTCACTAGTTTTTGGCAAGTTATGCACGATTTTTTGGTGATTACACATTAATAACTTGGTGAGTTATTTTCAAGTAACCCGTCTGGGCTCTGTTTGCATGCATATACTCACATATTGGCAAGTTACTTGTTGAGTTTTTAATTTTTGTAAGATAAAATAGAAATCTACAAATTGTTCATCTGACTCATGTTCTCTGTACACATGATAAAATATTGTCAAAAAAGCCATAAGAACATAGCCTTTAATCTATTTAAATGATCTTATATATATCCCCGTTGACGGATTTGGATTAATGAATACAAGCTGATGATTTAAAACAATACGGATACATAACTTTCTAGACAAATAGATTAATGTGAGGTGGCGACATCATCTTTGCACCATAGAAAATAATTATAGCAACACTGATGATATTATACGTAATTTGATAGTTCATCCTTAGAGGGATATGGGATAGGCTTATATTTATTTACTTTAGTTGCCAGGAACAAATGAACATCAAATTTAAACATCCACAATTGTTGGCTATTGTGGGGTGGTTGAGTTCATACGAGATTTCTTCATTTGTCCTTTGTTGTCTGATAAATGTTTGAGAGTTACATTGGAGACTAGTAATATCAGTAATATCTATTGCAAGAACCATAAGTAGATTGTGTTTTTTTCTAGTGTTGTTATTAAGGGACACTTGTCACACCATTGTTTTCATTTCTCTATGAGAATCTTCTTGAATTGTGTTTAAGCTAAGAATGTTTTGTCTTGTCAATAATTTTTATGCAAGATGAAATGGACTAATATAAGGATGTGATTTCAGATTTCACTGATAAAGAGGTAGAAGCATTGACTAAGGCAGGTGCTATACCTGTTGGTCTTGGACCTCGTCGACTACGAGTTGAAACAGCAACAATCACATTATTGGCAGCTGCGATGCTTTGGACTGATGTTCAACATGTAGAATCATGATGTTTTATAACAAACCAAGCTAAATTATTAGTCACCAGAGTTATTTTCTCCACTGGAAGCACAAAGAAACTTCCTAATGCTTTTGTATTGACAATTATGTTTTTCACAAAATACATATGAAATGGTTAACTATTTTTGCTTCCTATATATGGTTTTTGCAAAATGGAGCTTTCTAATGTGGATTGTATTATTTGAAGATTTTATATTTTGTAGTCATGGTAAAATTTTAAAAAATTCACATCTATTTTATAAACAAATCAACGTTATTGTAAAAGATTTAGTCTCAAAGATTACTCATCATCAATAAAATTTGTACTTGAATGTAATATGGTGTGAATGTTTCTCCATAAGGTGCACACACAAAGGTCATATAGAGTTAACCTAAATAAAATAAAATGTTGTTTTGTTTTCACAAGTATTTAATAATTTTAAATAAGTTTCCCTTTAGTGGGGGTTCCACTTATTAGAGAAAGTGGAGGCTTGGACCACTCTTGCTAGTGGAAGGTTAGTTGTTTGAAATCTGGGTAGAGTGATTTACAAGTGGGAGGTCAGCTATTTGAAATCTAGGCCTTTAATTGTTTCCCTTCACATCATAGTTGCACGGAGACACGTGTCCGACCCTTGGGATGCATCTTGGATACCGGGACATGTTTTCCCGTATCGGAAACTCGTGGGAGACGTCTCCTCAAATTATCATTTAAAAAACGAAAGAAAACTTACATTTAGGCAAGTTTCAATATGAAAAAAAAAAAGAACGAATCGATATTTCTAAATTTCAATGTGTAATATCAAATATCTAGTATGAACTCTTTGACATTTGTGTGTTTAAACTTTAAATTTAATGTTAAACTTTACCAATGTTCTTGCTTTGAAGGTTCAATGTCATGATATTTTCAGTTTTAATGTACCAAATTTATAAATTTATAAATTATATTAAAAAAATGGTGTCTCTAAATACCCCCTATTCTCAAAAATAGATGCA